>PVIY010001754.1:0-142184 GCA_004026745.1 Myrmecophaga tridactyla | reverse complement strand
GAGAAGTCCTGACTGTGTTCACCATGTGCCTTCTCACTTGAGGGAGAAACCCTGAACGTCATCAGCCTCCTTGAACCAAGGTATCTTTCCCTGGATGGATGCCTTTGATTGGACATTTCCATAGACTTGTTTTAATTGGGACATTTTCTCAGCCTTAGAACTGCAAACTAGCAACTTATTAAATTCCCCTTTTTAAAAACCATTCTGTTTCTGGTATATTGCATTCTGGTAGCTAGCTAACTAGAACAGGAAGTTTATTCCATTAATATTTAATGTTATTAATGTAAAGGCATATTGTCTTTTGGATTTTATATGAATGAATTAGAAATCAGTAACAGGAAGAGGGTCAAAAAATTCACAAATATATGGAGGCTAAACAACACACTCTTAAGCAACCAGTAGATCAAGGAAGAAATTATAAGAAAATCTGTAAATATCATGAGGCAAATGAAAATTAAAATGTAACATATAAAAATTTATGGGATTTAGGAAAAGCAGTGCTGTGAGGTAATTTATTGCCTTAGATACCTATATTTAAAAAAGAAGAAAGAGCAAATATCAAGGAATTAACTGTTCACTTGGAAGAACTAGAGAAAAAAATAACAAACTAACATTTTCCATATAGCTAATGAAGATGAACATCTTTTCATGTGCTTTTTAGCCATTTGTATTTTCTCTTTGGAAAAAAATGTCTACTGATATATTTTGCCTGTTTCATAATTGGGCTGTTTGTTCTTTTGTTGAGTTCTATATTTACTTATATATACTGGATATCAAACCCTTATCAGATATATGGTTTACATATATTTTCTTCCATTGAGTTGACTTACACTTCACCTTTGACAAAGTCCTCTTAGGCACAGAAACATTTGATTTTGAGGTATTCCTATTTATCTGTTTCTTTCATTGTTTGTACAATGGGTGTAAGGTCTGAGAAGCTACTTCCTGTTATTATGTCTTGAAGATGTTTTCCTATATTTTCTTCTAGGAGTTTCATGGTACTGGCACTTAAATATAGGTCTTTGATCCAGTTTGAGTTAATTTTTGTAAAAGGTATGTGATAGGGGTCTTTTTTTCATTCATTTTGCTGTGTATATCTAGTTCTCCTAGACTCACTTATTGAAAGGACTATTCTGTCCAAGTTTAAGGGATTTGGAGGCCTTGTCAAAGAACAATTGATCATTGATCTGGGGGTCTATTTCCTAACTCTCAATTTTATTCTGTTGATCACTTGGTTATCTTTGTGCATACTGTTTTGACCTCTGTGGATTTATAATGAGCTTTAAAATTATTAAGTGTAAGTCCCCCCATTTCATTCTTCTTTTTCATATGTTTTTGGCAACTTGGAGTTTTCCCTTCCAAATAAATTTGATAACTAGTTTCCTGAGTCTTCAAAACAGGTTGTGAGATGTTTCATTGGAATTTCATTGGATTTGCAGATCAATTTGGGCAAAATTGACTTCTTGATATTTAGCCTTCATATTCATGAACACAGAATGGCTTTCTACCTATTTAAATCTTCTTTGATTTTTTTTTAGTTATATAGTTTTCTGTTTACAGGTCCTTCACATACCTACTTAAGTTTATTCCTAGATACTTTATTTACTTTATTCTTTTAGTTGCTATTTTGAATGGAATTTTTTTCTCAAATGTTTCTTTAGGTTATTACTTGTATATAGAAACATTACTGATTTTTATGAATTAATCTCATATCCTACCATTTTGCTGAATGTGTTTATTAGCTCAAGAGGGTTTGTCATAGATTTCTTAGGATTCTCCAATTATAGGATCTGGTCTTTTTCAAATAATGATAGTTGTATTAGTCAGGGTTCTCTAGAGAAACAAAACCAACAGAAGAGATCTGCAGAAATGAGATTTATAAAGGTGTCTCATGCATCCATGAGAATGGAAGAGTCCAAAATCCATAGAACGAGTTGTGAAACTGGCAGCTCTGATGAAAGGTCTGGACAAACTCACCAGGAGAGGCTTACTGGCTGAAGAAGCAGTGAAAGAATCTTTCTTCTTCCTTAGAAGCCTTTAAAAGCCTTTAACTGATTGAATTATCTCACTGTGGAATACATACCTTAGTTGCTCGCAAATGTAATCAGTCACAGATGCAATCTACTGACTGATGATTTACTCAACCAGCCATGAAATACCCCTGATAACTGGGCATGATCTCTTGGCCAAGTTGACACCAGAACCTAACCATCATACTAGTTTAGAATAGAGCCTTTTATTAATACCTCATTAAAACCGGCCCCCCAAAAACAAAAATCATACTCTTGGAGCCAGAAGCCAAAATAAAAAGAAAACATTAAAATTTTCACTCTTTCTACAAAGATCATCATATCTGTTAGTCTCCTTATGTGAACCAGTACATAGGAAGGTGGAACTGTAAGTTTCCTGCAGTATTTCTTCATTGTGTCATCCATAGAAGACCTTTGTATGTGCAGAAAAGGGTCTGCAAGCAACTCACCTATCAGCTCTCCACAAGACATCATGGAGTCTAACATCATTACCCTGTGGTTGGTTTCCTGGAGCTTCTTGATAAGTATTGATTATATACTACATGGTCACACAGAGGTTTTATGTGTACTGTTGTTTGAGGAAATACTTCTTGCAGTTTTATTGTTTGTTGGGATATGTTGATTATTTTATTGTAGGATATGTTGGGCATGACCTTAACAACCATATCCAAAAATTCATATACCACGTTCTCAACATTCTCTCTGTTAAGAGACTCAGGAACCAACTCAGAGTTCAGTGTGGAAGGCTTACTGTGGTTAATGAGCAAAGTATAGAAAAGAACCAGCACTGTCTCCTACTCTGTGAATTTCCCCAGAATGATTTTTGCTTTGAGCCAAGGGCTCATGTCACAGATCCACACCAGGACCTTCCCGCACAGCCAGGGCAACGCAGCACAGCTACAGAAGCAGAAGCTCAAAACCTATTTCTTAGTCACCATTTCAGCAGCAACCTCAAATACCCTTCTGCAAGGGGTTCAGTGTTGCTGGGTAATCATTGCGAAATGGAAGTTAATCAAAGAATAAGTTAAATATTAAATTCTAGAGTTATGAAAGGGCATTCATATGCACAGAACTTTGCTCTGTATTTTTGACTTGGCACAGCACAATATGGCATTTGTTCCAAGGGAGAGAATAAATATTTTTTAATTGGGGGGAAATAGATCTAGCATTCTATGATTTCTGGCTTAAATATTTTAAATACAGAAGTGATATTTTTATCTGATAATTTTTAAATACAATAGATGGACTCATTTAAATTAAATGAGTGAACCCAGAAAATAGTATGGATTACCTTGTGCAATAATCAATTGATAATTTGGAGAAACAAAAATATGGGTCTTGGGTGGGCCATGGTGGCTCGGCAGACAAGAATGCTTGCCTGCCATGCCTGAGGACCCGGGTTCGATTCCCAGTGCCTGCCCATGTAAAAAAAAAAAAAATGGGTCTTGTCATCAGTATGGACACACACTATTAAGTGGAGAAGACATATGCTTCACCTTATAAGAGGAGGAATATTCCACATATTATAGAAAGTGTACACTGTTTCAGGATACCAGAGGAAGAAACTATAATTCCTATAAGAAAAGAATCAGAAAATTTTCTTGTATGGAGGAGGAATATGAGCTGAGCACAGAAGCAAATATGGCAGTAGGAGGGTACTTAAGATGAATGGAAGACCATGGGGGAAAAAAGTGAGGTTATGGAAATCATGGTCACATAACTACACAGTTACCAGTTTAACATAGTGACATAAAACACTATAGGAAAAAAAATAGCTAAGGTAGGAGATTTTGGAGAACTTGAATACTATGCTCTGGGTTCAATGTTAACCTCACAGAAAGATGTCCACTGAAGTTTTCAAATAAAGTCCAGTTAATGATAATACTTGTCCTTTAATAAAACTATTCTGGCATTTAAATAGGATTTTGCTTACAAAGAAAACAGAATAAAATTAGGGTTATGGGTTAAAATGTGCATTAAACATAAAATTTTTATAAATAAAGTTAATTTTTAATATGTGGCAGGAGAGGAAGAGGATATAGAGTCAAGAAATTTCCATTTAGATTGCTTCCACCATCAAAGATCCACTTCAAACATATACTTCATTAAACAAATTAATATTACAGCGGGACATAGCTAGTGCAGAATCATCACTGTCATGGTAGACCGGTCTTTTCTTTGCAGGTTGCACAGATTTTAGAGGTGAATATGATGAACACTGTAGTCAGATAGAACCTGGCCCAAGTCTGAGTCACAGATAAGTGGCAAGGATCTTAGTCATTTTTCTTTTTTGTTTGTTTGTTTGTTTATTTGTTTATTTCATTTGTTATTTTTGCTTTGTTTGTTTTGTATTTTTTTCTGGATCTTAGCCACTTTTATCTTCGATTTACGAAACTATGAAATACGCCTCTTAGAGATATTGGGAAGCAAAAATAAACCAGCCTATACAAAATGTCTAATGGAGTGCCTGACACCCGACAGGTGCTTGACATAAATAAACTATGATGATTCATTCATTCCTTAATCTATTCATGCTTTCAACAGATATCAGTGTTAAGAATACAAAGTGAAGAAAAGAGGTAAACATCCTTATTCTCATGAGCTTGAAGTCTAGTAGTGAAGACCATGAAATCCTTCCATAAATAAAATATTTGATATGTTTGTGAAATTTTATGAAGAAAAAATAAAGCAGGGCAGGGAGTTTAAATGGGGTTGGCAGTAGTAGTGGTTGCCTTTTTAAATTGGCGGGCTAGAGAATGATTAATTATGAAGGTGATAATTGTATAAAATCTTTGCAAAATATTAAATTCCCTGTGTCTAACCATGATCATATATGAGTATAAAATTCAGAAAGTAAATGTATGTACATATATGTATGTGTATATATAGAGAGATAGACAGATACTTATAGATATAGCTGATATATAAGGAAAGCAATATTTGATGAAATTGTCAGCTAGTAAATAATGTTGGTTTATGAATGGAAAGCATAGAATGATGGTGGTTCTGCTCCACAACCCCATTCCCTGCAAAAAAAATAATAAAAATCAACAAATGGTGGTGCAGAAATGGGATAGTCACATAGAAGAAGAATAAAATATGATCCCCACCATGCAGCATAGAAAGAAAGAAAGAATTAGAATAAATGAGCTCACTGTTATTATGTCTACCATTCCTTGGGAGTATTCTTATTCATAGCATGGAGAAATTACTGCTTAAATATTAGCTTATGATCCACAATAAAGTAAATAACTAAAGTGTGTTCATCATAACCTTTTGAATGTTGAGAGTCAATTATGTATTTTTCTTTGTTTTTTTCTTATCTATGGGATTTTCCAACATCTTTCTGATTTTGTTGATTAGAGACTTATGGATTTTATTTACTTGCTGCTTTCTCTCTCACTTTTTTTTACTTTCATCTTGGCTCATTCTTACATGGAATTTATCAGGCACATAGCTAAGGCCTAGACTGTGCTCACCATTCCAAGTTTCCAATATTAAAAAAACATAAACCACCATATTCTCCTTTCTATCAGTTTTTATCTCAGTTTTTCTTTATAGATCTTTATTGCTTGCTTAATTAATGGAAATTATGTATATTTTACAAGAAAATTGTGTCTTCACCAAATAGTGATTTTTTAGTTTCCTAGGGTTTCAACACTTTCAGCTTCTTGCTTTCATGGCTTTCTCTCTCTTTCTCTGTAGTCATTTCATTTATAAAGGATTCAAATAAGAGGATTAAAACCCATCCTGAATGAGGTGTGTCATACCTTAACTGAAGCAGCCTCATCAAAGAGTGCTACTTAAAATGGTTCCACACCCACAAGAATGGAATAATTTAAAGAACATGTTTTGGGGGGGTACATAAAGCTTCAAACCACCTGATGTATTAAGAAATAAATTTAAATTTCCCTAAATTGTGTATATGTGGATGTAAGATTATATATGCAAAACACTTGTCTTTTAGCCTGAAAAGAAATAAGCTTTTAATAATATTAGCCTCTTTATTATATCATTAATATATGAAGAGTTCTCTTTGGAGAACTATTAGAATATATATATTACTTCTTCAAAGTAAAATCTTCTGGGAAAGCACACCAGTAGTAAGATGAAATTATTTCAATGATACTTTAAATATCAAAATTCAACATTTTTCAGTAAGAATGATCCCACTTTTTTTTTAATGGAGCTGTAGTTTGAGACTAAATATACTCTGTACATATAAATACATTGCAGCAAATGAAATACATTCTTCACAGGCAGCAAGAAGTAAACAAGCAAACACACTTCATTTAGGAAAGTGTCATATCAAAACTGCTACTTGGTTTATTTGTTTCTTTGCTTGTCTCTTTTCCAATAATGTATGAGTATCATTACTATTGAATTGCCTGGGGGAGGCTGGGAGGAAGGTTAACAGTGTAAATTTGGGGCAGCATAAAAGGGTGCTTCCTCAAGGATATCTGGCCTACCCCTCATTCATGGGGTTCTGGGTCTGTAAACTGTCTTGAGTCTGGGAATTGATTTAGGAACCATGTTCTAGTTTGCTAGCTGCCACAATGCAATACACCAGAAATGGAATGGCTTTTAACAAGAGGAATTTAATAAGTTGCTAGTTTACAGTTCTAAGGCTGAGAAAATGTCCCAGTTAAAACAAGCCTTTAGAAATGTCCAATTTAAGGCATCCAGGGAAAGATACCTTGGTTCAAGAAGGCCGACGACGTTCAATATTTCTCTCTCAGCTGGAAGGGCACATGGTGAACATGGTGGCATCTGCTGGCTTTCACAGACAAAAAAAGGGACTCTCTACCAAATGGGACTCTCTCCCAAATGTTTCTTCTTTTAAAGGATTCCTGCAAGCCACTCCACCTTCAGTCGGTGGAGAAACACCTCCATGGAAATCATCTAATCAAATGTTACCACCCACAATTGGGTGGGTCACATCTTCATGGAAACAATCAAAATGCTCCCACCCAGCAATATTGAATGAGGATCAAAGGGCATGGCTTTTCTGGGGGCCACCACAGATTCAGATCAGGAGAGACCATGACTCTGTTTTTGTAATTCAAGGTAGACTTCTGTTCACTTGACCTAGAATTCTTCTGCTTATATGGCTCAAAGAAGAATTTAGTAGACTGCCTGTTCTAGTTTGCTAGCTGCCAGAATGCAATATACCAGAAACAGAATGGCTCTTAAAGAGGGAATTTAATAAGTTGCTACTTTACAGTTCTGAGGCTGAGAAAATGTCCCAATTAAAACAAGTCTATAGAAATGTCCAATCAAAGGAATCCAAGGAAAAATACCTTGTTTCAAGAAGGCCAATGAAATTCAGGGTTTTCTCTCAAGTGGAAGGGCACATGGCAAATACAGAGTTTCTCTCTCATCTGGAAAAGCACATGGTGAACACAGTCAGGGTTTCTCTCTCATCTGGAAGGGCACATGGTGAACATGGCAGCATCTGCTGGCTTTCTCATGGCTCTACAAAAAAGGGACTCTCTCCAAAAAGTTTCCTCTTTAAAAGGATCCCAGTAAGCAGTTCCACCTTCAATGGGTAGAGACGCAGTTCCACCTTCAACGGGTAGAGTCACACCTCCATGGAAATCATCTAATCAAAAGTTACCACCCACAATTGGGTGGGTCACATCTCCATGGAAACAATCAAAATGCTCCCACCCATCACTATTGAATGAGGTTTAAAGGGCATGGCTTTTCTGGGGTCCATCACAGATTCAAACCGGCACACTCCCCATCTATTTTATTTCTAGGTACCCCATGATCTAATAGCCAAAGCCACAGGTCTTTGCGAGTCAGATTATTTTGACTGCTGCTTTGAGTCTGCTACCCCTTATGCTGGCCACGACCACCTTGTCTGTGGTGATTAACTGTCACCACATGGCTTCTACTAACTTGTGATCCAATCATCCCCACCGTGTTTAAGGATTCCAGCTCAGTGACAGCAGTTCTCACAGTAAAATCTGATGTACAGAGTAGGGCAACTACAGAGTTCTTCAGGGATGATGGAGCTAGTCTCACAAATTTATTTCCAAAGGTTCTGGTGAAAGATGTGTCCTCTGGCATTCTTGAAGTGTGTGAGCAGATCTTCCATGATAAATCCACTCTAACATTCCCATTTTTCTAAGCCTCTGGGTCCCCTCATCTACATTATACATCTACATTATACCAGGGCAGTTCTGGCATTTCAGGTAATGTCAGCCACCTTTGGATCTATGCTTCTGCCAACAATCCAAACAAACTGTTAATGCCCTTCCTAACTCCTTGAGCTATGACATTGAAGGCAGAATCTCTGCTTAGTGGGCCTATATCAATAAATTCAGCTTCAGCCAACTTTATGTTACTTCCACCATTATCCCACTCCCTTAATATCCATTTCCATACATATTCCATACATATCTGTCTATATAGATTGGAAAATTCATGCAGTTCTTTTGGGGTATAGTGTACCTCCTCCTGCGTCACAGTTTGTACCTCAACTTCTGGGACCAACTGGGACTGTAGTTTAGTTTTAGGCCTTAATAAAAAGAGGGGTAATGGGGGTGGGTCATGAAAAGAAACAAAAGTGTCTTTCAAGCCAGTTACCTCAGGGCATTCCATTGCAGTCTAATCTGGTGAAACAGGATTAGTCATCCCAGACAGAAGTGTGAGGGTTGTTTCCCAAGGGGAGATGGTTACAGGGTTAGCAGGCAGTGAAGGGTTAATCTCATTAGGTGGAGGTTGGAAGCAGAGTCCTCTGAGAAAACTGGAGGCCAGCAAGCTGTTTCCTCAAGGCAGGTGCTAGGTCAGGAAGTTCTTTCCTCAGGGCAGTCCATTAAAGATCTATCTAGCAAAGGCTCAGCAGATTTCAGGGATCCCATTTCTCTATTGCCATTATTATCAAGCCATATATCTCCATCCCACATTTCAGGATCCCATTCTTTTCCAGTCAGAGCCCTTACTGTAACAGCAGACACCCTGCAAGATTGCAATTTTAGTTTCAGTTTTAAATCTGCTACTTGCACAATGAGACTTTGTCTCTGATTTTCAGAGATCTCAGGTCTGTGACCACAAGAAATAAGATTTTTTTCAGGATACATATGGAAGCTTCTACATCATTCATATGGGCTGTAGTTTCAAATTTGATGCCTTCAGCTCATCCCTTCCCCTCATCACTGTATCCATCGAATCTAAAAACAAGCAACATCATTATACCTTTTAATTCCATCCAAAACATTATCATTCATAGCCTTGCCTTCTATAAGCATACAATTAGTAGAATCTAATGGTGATATTTTGAGTATCTCTTTTGCCAGCTCACCCCTGGACTGTCAGTGCCATCTTGATTACTGGAAACAGGGATGTTAGTGCTTCTAAGTCTAGTCAGAACAGAAAACCAATTGTAAAAACAATTTGTAAGATTCTGTTTCTCAAGAACCACCCCTTGTGCTAAGCTGTGTAAGTCAATTTATCTAGAGAAACAGAAGCAACAGGAGGGATCTGTAAGTATGATTTATTAAGGTGTCTCATGCAACTGTGGAAATGGAATGTCCAAAATCCATTGGACAGGCTGTGAAGCTGACAGCTTGGATGAAGAATCTGGATGAACTCCATAGGAGAAGATTGCTGAAGAAACAGTGAAAGAATCTCTCTCCTTCCATAAAAGCCTTCAATTGATTGAATTATCTTGTCGTGACGGGAAGTGGCTTAGTTGATCACAGATGTAACCAGCCACAGATGCAATCAATTGGTTGATGATTTGATCAACTAGCCACAAGAAATCTTTGCAGCAACAGTCAGACCAGTGCTTGCCTGACCACACAACTGGGTATAATCATTTGTACAAATTGACACCAGAATCTAACCATCACAATAGTTTTACTGCTTCCTTTCCAATTTGATGACTTTTGTTTCTGTTTCTTGCCTGATTACTCTAGCTAGAACTAGTGGAACAGTGGGCTTTGTTGTCTCATTCCCAATCTCAGTGGAAAGCTTTCAATCTCTCACTGTTGAATATGATGCTGGTTGTGTATTTTACATTTATGCCTTTTTTCATACTGAGGAAATTTCCTTTGATTCATACCTTTGAACTACTGTTTTTATCAGAAAAGGATGCTGGAACTTGTAAAATGCTTATTTAGTATTGATTGAGATGATCATGTGAATTTTCCCTTCTGAATTGTTAATACATTGTATTACATTGATTGATTTTCTTGTGTTGAACCAGCTTTGCATGCCTGAAATAAACCCCAATTGGTGTAGTGCATACTTCTTTTAATGTGCTGTTGGATTCAATTTGCAAGTATTTTGTTGAGAATTTGTGCAACTATTTTCATTAGGGAGCTTGGCCTGTAGTTTTCCTTTCTTGCATATCTTTATGTACTTTGAGTATTAGAGTGATGTTAGCTTCATTAAATGAGTTAGACAGTGTTCTTTTTCCTCAATTTTTTGGAAGAGTTTGAGCAGGAATGTTATTTTTGGAATGTTTGGTAAAATTTCCCTGTGAGGCCATTTGGCCCTGGGCTTTTCTTTGTAGGAAGGTTTTTCATGACTCATTGAATCTGCTTACTTCTAATTGGTTTGTTAAGGTCTTCTATTTCTTCATTTCTTCTTGAGTCAGTGTTAGTTGTTCTTGTGTTTCTAGGAGATTCTTTCTATTGATTTTTGTTCTTAATTCATTTATTTCTGCTTTAATTTTTGTTATTTCTCTTTTTCTGTTTGTTTTAAGGTTAGTTTGCTATTCTTTGTCCAGTGCCTCTAGGAAAGCACTTAGGTCCTTGAATTTTGCTCATTTATCTTTTTTAAATATAGGCATTTAGGGCAATAAATTTCCCTCTCAGCACTGCCTTTGTCTCCTTCCATAAGTTTGGCTATGTTGTATTCTCATTTTTATTCATCTCCAGATATTTATTGATTTATCTTCCAATTTCTTCTTTCACCCATTGATTGTTTAAGAATGTGTTATTCAATATCCACATATTTGTGAAAGTTCTGACTCTTTTGTTGTTATTTCCTTCCGCTATGGTCAGAGAAAGTGCTTTAAATAGTTTCAGTCTTTGAAACTGGTATTAAGACCAGTTTTGCTTTCCGTCATATTATCTATCCTCCAGGACATCCATGGCACTAGAAAATAACGTATAACCTGTTGTTTTGTGGTGCAATGATCTATATATGTTAGGTCTAATTCATTTATCGCAATGTTTAGGTTATCTATTTCCTTATTGGTCCCCTGTTTCATTGTTCTATCTATAGAACAGTGTAGTGTATTGAAGCCTCCCACTATTATTGTTCAAATATCTATTGCTCCCTTCAGTTTTGCTAATGTTTGCCTCATATACTTTGGAACTCCTTGATGGGGTGCATAAGCATATAATTGTTCATTTTTCTTGGTGAATTGTCCCTTTTATTGCTATGTGGCATCCTCCCTTGTCTCTTATTACCTCTTTTCGTTTAAAATCTATTTTGTCTGATATTACTATAGCTACTATTGCTTTCTTGCTATAGCTTGTATAGAATATCTTTTTCCATCCTTGCACTTTCAATCTATTTGTATTTTGGTTCTAATATGAGTCTCTTTTAAACATCATATAGATGGATCATATTTTTATTCCATTCTGCCACTCTGTATCTTTTAATTGGTGAGTTTAGTTGGTCCGTTAACATCCAAAGTTATTACTCTAAAGGCAGTTTTGGAATTTATCATCTTATCCTTTGGCTGTTATTTGTCAGATTTATATTTTTTTGCTTATTTTCTTTTTATCCTGTAAATTACCCTTACCAGTACTCTTCAATTCTGTGCCTTCTTCCAGACCTCTTTCTTGCCTGTCTTTTTTTTGTGGCCAACAGAACTCCCTTTAGCATTTCTTGGTGATCTCTTGATAATAAATTCCTCAGCAATTTCCTGTGAAAATTTTAATCTCTTTCTCACTCTTGAAAGACAACTTTGATAGATAAAGAATTCTTGGCTGGAATTTTTTCTCTTTTCAGAATCTTAAATATATCAGACCACTGCCTTCTTCCCTCCCTATTACCCGTTGAGTAGTCTACACTTATTCTTATGTGTCTTTGCTTTTATGTGGTGAGTCACTTTTCTCTTGCCATTTTCAGAACTTTCTGCTTCTCTTCTACATTTGACAATCTGATTAGTATGTGTCTGGGAGTGGGTCTATTGGATTTAAAATATTTGGAGTTCATTGGACTTCTTTGATTAGCATATTTCTGTCTTTTATTAGAGTTCAGAATATTCCCCGATTATCTCCTTAAATAATTTTCCTAGCCCTTTGGTCACAATTTGCACACAATTTGTGTTCTTCATGTTGTCCATCATTTCCCTGAGATCAATTCAATTTTTCCTTTTTTTGGGTCATTTGTTCTTTCACATTTTCAAATTCAGTTGTCCTGTCCTCTAGTTCACTTATTCTTTCTTCCACTTCTTTAAATATGCTGTTGTATCTCTAGTATATTTGTAATTCAATCTACAGTATTTTTCATTTCCATAAAATCTGCTATTTTTCTATTTATTCTTTCAAATTCTTCTTTAGGCTCTTCTAGTGTCTTCTTGATATCCTTTGTGACTTTATCAAACCTATTGAACTTATTTAGGAGATTTCTATGAACCTGTTTGATTAGTTGTTCCAAATTCTGTGTCTCCTCCAGTGTTTTATTTTGGTCATTTGGTTGGTCCATATATTCTTGCATCTTCATGTACTTTGGGATTTTATGCTGACTCTGATTATCTCAATAAGGTTATTTTGAAAATTGATTTCCCTTGCTCATATAAGATTTTGTGTTTGCTTTAGTTTGTGTTGGATGTCTCCATTTGCACTTTGTTTGTCAATAATTCCCCAACAAGTCAAAGCTGGGACCTCAGGCTGGAGGTGCAACTTTAATTGAAGATGTGTTGAAAGCTAGGCAGCAAGGCAGTTTGCCAGAGTGCACTTTCTGTTTCTTCTCAGCAGATTGCACTCTTGTGCACCTCTTCCTCTTGGGCTTGACTTTCTCCACTAAGCCAGCCAGCTGGGCTGGGACCCAACCAGGTACAAAGCCAGTCAGTGCTGCACGTCTCCTTGCATGCTGAAAGCCACTGTTCTAGTTTGCTAGCTGCTGGAATGCAACACACCAGAGATGGATTGGCTTTCATTAAAAGGAGATTTATTTAGTTAATGTATAGTTCTTCAGAGGAAAGGCAGCTAACTTTCAACCAGGTTCTTTCTTACATGGGAAGGCACAGGGTAATCTCTGCTGGCCTTTTCTCCAGGCCTCTTGGTTCTAACAACTTTCCCCAGGGTGATTCCTTCTGTATTTTTGGCAACTTGATTAGATATATAAATATTTATGATATTTATTTCTTCTTGGTAAATTGCCTTTTTTGTTAATATTAGTGTCCTTCTTTGTCTCATATAACAGTTTTGCATTTAAAGTCTATTTTTCTGTATTAGTATAGATCTCCTTCCCTTTTTTGGGGTTACTACTTGCATGGAATATCTATTTCCATCCTTTCACTTCCAACCCATTTGTATCATTGGGTCTAAAATGAGACTCTTGTAAATAGCATATAGATGGATCATATTTTTTTTATCCATGCTGCAATTCTGTGTCTTTTGTTTGGGAAGTTTAATCCATTAACAGTCAGTGTTATTACTTAATATCTGTATTGCATTAAATGTTTTATTCTTTGGCTTTTATTTGTCAGATCTATTTTTTTTCTCTTTCTATCTTTTAGTTAACCTTACTAATAGTCTGCATTTGTATACTCTCCAACAAGTCTCTCACTCCTATCTTTTCTTTTCAGCCTGCAGAGCTTCCTTTAAATTTTTTTGTAGGGCAGGTCTCTTGTTAGTGAATTCTCTCAGCTTCTTTTTATCTCAGATTATTTTAAACTCTACCTCATTTTTGAAAGACAGATTTTCTGAATAAAGAATTCTTGGCTGGCAGTTTTTCTCTTTCAGTATCTTAAATATATCATACCATGGCTTTCTCAGCTCCATGGTCTCTGATGAGAAATCAGCAGTAGACTTATTTGGTTTCCTTTGTATGTGGTGAATCCTTTTCCCTTGCTGCTTTCAGAATTCACTCTTTCCTTCCAGCATTTGACAGTCTACTTAGTATATGTTTTGGAGTGGGTCTATTTGGATTTTTTCTGTTTGGTGTATATTGGACTTTTTGGATTTGTATTTTATGTCTTTTAATAGGTTGTGCAATGTTCATCCATTATTTCCTCAAATATTCTTTCTGGCCATTACCCCTTCTCTTCTCATTCTAAGATACTGATGAGCCTATTTTATGTACTTCATGTTGTCATTCATTTCCCTGAGACCCTGCTCAATTTTTTCCATTTTCTTTCCATTTGTTATTTTGTTTATTCAAATTCAGTTGCTCTGACTTTTAGCACACTGATCCTTTCTTCTGCCTCTCTAAATCTACTGATGTGCCTTCAATATATTTTCAGTTTCATCAACAGTGTGCTTTATTTCCATAAGATCTATTACTTTTTTATGTATTCTTTCAAATGTTTCTTTATGTTCGCCAAGTGTCTTCTTAATATCCTTTATCCCTGTAACCCTACCATAGAATTTGTTCAGGAGATTTATTTGAGCATCTTTGATTAGTTGTTTCAAATCCTGTATATCCTCCCACTTGTAATTTTAAAATTTGTTTTAGCCATAACTTTCAGTTTTTAATATGTCTGGTAAATTTTGCTGGTATTTGGGCATCTGATTATCTTGATAAAATTATTTTGAAGGTCATTTTCCCTCTCTTGTCTAATATTTTGTTGTTGACTGGATTAGTAGTACAGGTCTTGTTTGGTAATCAGTGCATAAGTACTTCCTAGCCAAAACAGGGCCAATGTCCCATGCAGGGAGTGAAATTAAGCTCCAAAGTGCCCTAGGAAAAGGACCAAGGTTGCAAAACTCAGTGGTCCAATCTGACCAATAGTTAGATGAGTTCTGTGCTGTGTCCCCCTATGATATGAAAGGGAGTGTTTCCTTTACTCTTAATCTGGAGAAATCAGCCAGGTAAGAACTAGCTTAACCCATAATTGCTAGCCTTAAGGATAGAGGATAGGCATTGGGCACTGTGGCCAAGTTCAGTCATTCACCAGAGTTTCTCCATCAGTTTCTCCATTGCAGTTTCTCCCTTTCTTTGTCTAGCTCTTCCTTGTATATTGCAATGGTCTTTCCCTAGTTTCCCAAGTCCCAGAATGACTGCTTTGAAAAGTTTTTGCCTGTTCTCTAAATGTGTTTGGTGGAGGAGTGGATTTGCCTCCCCATATTCCATCATCTTCCTAGAAGTCCTGCCTCTAGAATTCTGAGGAATGTCTGAACATGTTATCTTTTTAAAGACTTTTTTAGACTGGAAGAAAGTATCTTTCTCATTCAAAAATTAATTGTGATATGTCCTTATGAATCATTTCATGCATTTTTCCTTGCATTTTAGTGTGTCCTGACAACATTGGGAATCAGGATAATAAATATTTAAATTTTTCTCCTCAGAAATTTACTTTTTTATTACTATTAGAATGCCATATGGACTCTACTTAAGGTTCAATCTAATTTTGAGGGAGAATGGCAATTCTTTCACACTGTATATTAAAAAAAAGAACACCAAAGTAGTTAGTCCCTAATGCTGGACCTAGAGCACCATGCTCATTCATGAATGAGGACTGCATTCCTTCCTCCCCAGTCCCAAGAATGGCCTGCCAAGAAAAGGATGTCTCTTCATGAGCTACCTTTCTTCTCTAGTATTCAGATCTTTACACTGGAACTTTTACTTTCAACCCAAAGCAAAGGCAGACATATTTTTGGGTCAGCCACCAGAAAATTTCAAGAGAAAACATCTTGCTTTTCAAATACATAGACATCTGTCTGTGTTGTTGGAAAATAGTTAGAGATGCTAACTGTATGATTATTGATTCTATAACTCTCAATTATATTAAAGGCCCTCATTCTAGGAAGATGTTTACCTTCAAAATTCAAAGTTTATGTTTATGAACATGCAGCCACTTAAATTAGTTTTATGTGAATCTTATCTTGGTACTATTAAAAGAGACACTATATTTGCATCAAAAACACACAAGTAAAGTGTAAAGCAAGAAATATCACAGTGCCATGAGAAAATGACTCAGTAATGTTCACTACTTGTTTCCTATGTTAACCATGTTCAATGAGACTGAATTTAGAGGACATACTGTCAGCATTTTAATGTATCTTGTCCCACCATCTAGGTCATACACAATTGAGCCTTTGAATAGTCCTGGGAATGGTAGTTCAAATCTGTCACAATTTTTTTCCAGGAAAAACTTTGATATGTGTGCATAACTATTATTCCCCTTTTTTTCTATGTCCTCAGTTGCACACACCTGCTAAGAATATATTTCTCCCTCACTTTCCCCTTTATACTGTTAAAAAGTCACTTAACCAGTAAAGTACATGTCACAGCAAGAATTACTCTTTTCCTCAACATTTATATGGACCTTGCCTTGTACAACTTTCTTAATATGTATCACAGATATGCCTGTAATGCAAAAAGATCCTAATTTCTCTGTATGTATTCTCTTTCCAGTTATAAACAGAATGCGATGAGGTTATCAAGAATCCACCACGATCAGCTTGTAAAGCCCCTGGATCGAGCAGTCTTCTGGATTGAGTTTGTTATGCGCCATAAAGGAGCCAAGCACCTTAGGCCAGCAGCCCATGACCTCACCCTGCTCCAGTACCACTCTCTGGATGTCATTGGGTTCCTGCTGGCCTGTGTAGCAACCACCATATTCTTGGTCACAAAAAGCTGTTTGTTTTTTTGTCAAAAAATTAATAAAGCAGGAAAGAAGAAAAAGAGGGAATAGATACTTTCAGTTTGTCAGCTGCCTAAGTATGACAATTCTGTTTATTCTAGTCAACAAGTTTAATGAGAACATTTCAGCTCCTTCTTTTCTGTTTTCCATATTTATGCCTTAGCTTTGTGACAAGGCTGAGGTTGACATAACCATTTAGTGAGCATGTCTGGTTCTTCCTTTTTTTTTTTTCCCAGGAGTCTTTACCTTGTTGCTCTCACTTTTTTTGACACAGAGACACTACTAATTCTACTATGTTCTATTCATAAAATCAGCACCTTCATTTTTTAACCTTAACAAATATACAGACTCGCAAGATGCTGGCTACTGATGAGCACATAGCCTGTGAACTGAAATTCAATGGATATAGGGAACTCAGAAGAGTAAAATTCACAAGTTCTCTTACACCACACAAATCAGGGATACATCATAAAAGTTTAGCTTGTTATGAGAAAATTAATGATTCTTTTTCACTAAAAACAAGGCTTTCTTTTTGCCACCTATTACTGGGATTGGAGCATAAATTGATCATTTCTATGATAGGGCATCACACTATGAAAGATTCACAATATTTCTAAAAAGCTCATCTAGAATATCATGGCCTATATTTTGCCTTTAGAAAAAAAATTCTCATGTGTTCTCTATGGGCAATGGACAGTTCTTGTTACTGCTTTGAAAAAGTAAAAGAGAACAACAAGTTATTACTTTTTCTCAAGCACAGGATATCATCAACTGTTTAAAGGTAAATGTATCATTTTGGTAGAAATATATAAAAGTGTTTTACTAATTTTATGAATCTTTTAATCAAAAGTACAGTACAAGAACTTAGAATTAATTACTGACATTAAATTTAAAAGAACACTAATATTCATAATGTCTTCTCACTATTTCTAATCAAAAGTATAATTTGCTGTGAGAAAAAGAAATACTTACTGTGAAAATGAGACCATTTTATTATTTTCCAGAACTTATATTCTATAGAGGCAAACTCATCAATTGATTCTCATTTTGCTAATATGATATGGCATGGCTTGCTTGACCAAGAATATGGCACATTAAATATCACAAATGTAAAGCTCTAAATTAAAGCAGCCATTTATATTTTAGTCAATTTTCATTAATTTACCATATATATTAAAGTATGCAGTCCTACCCTTCTTATAATCCAAAAGACATACCTACTTAAAGATTTAATTTTGGCATTTTCTATAGTTTTAAGGAGCAAGTGGTTTCTAAATGGTTTACTGAAAATTCTGAAATTACATTTCCGTGTGGTATATTTGGCACTTACTACCAATATAAAAATAACTGTATGATTGGAAATGCATTTCTTCCTGATTGTGTATGTGACTAAAAGTGCAAAAAATTCTGTAAATTTTTCTGAATGCTGAAAATATATTTATTAAATATTTAAAAATGTGTGATCCATGTTGACATTGGTTTTGAATTAATTTTATTATATTTTGAGTTAATTATATTATTTTTTGCTAGAAGGTATTTATCTTTGTTCTAATATCAGTCTGTTCACTGCAGTTAGAAGGCAAGTTTAAGTTAAGATGCACTGAGAAATGGACTGGCCATCCCTTGCGACCTGCATGCCCTCAGTCATCTTCTTTGGTTCCTGAGACTGGCTGCCTATTGCACACAGATAATTGCCACACAATGGACAGAACTCTCCTTTCCTCTCAATGCTCATTATATATATATATATATATATTTGGGGGGGAGGTACATGGTCTGGGAATTGAACCCGGGTCTCCTGCATGGAAGGTGGGCATTCTAACCACTGAACCACCTATGCACCCAAAGCTCATTATATTTTGACATTAACTGGCACTAGACTCATCTTGGTTTTGTGGTACATTCTGTGCATATCACCCAATTAAAACTATATCACAGAAGACAGTTTAGAGCTCCTTTTGCTATGTATCAAGTTTTAGATATCTACTTGAACTCTAAGTAGAAATATCTCAACTAAAACTCAGAGAAAAGTTCTTTCCTCTAGATATAAGACTGGATGCCATCAGTATTCCATAGTACTAGGTGAGACCACATGGCTAGAGAAAAGAGGAAAGAGCAATACCATCATGGTGACAATCACTTCTTCATTTCTATATCTCATGATGTTGGAAGAAATATTGCAGAAAGGGAGAGAAAAATCCATCATCTGGAATTAATATCTACTCCTGAAGGGAAAACTGATGAATTCTCCAAAATGGATGTGAACAATGCAATCATTCTCTTGTTCTGTGACTGACTAGCCTCCTAGAGAATGCTGTCATATTGGGTGTCTGCTATTAACAATTGATCACATGGCAGCTTCAGTAGTCAGATCAATCTCGGTGAGGATAAGTCCCTTATGTGAACTTATGCATAGTCTATCCCATGTACATGATTCTTTGATCAAGTACTGGAGGATCTAGAGAAAGAGTTTTCTTAACCACAGGAAAGCTCATGCAATTTTCCTGATACTGAGACATTTCTCTGCCGTGAACACCTTTTGGTGGCATCCTCATGAATTATGAATACCTTCATATTCAGTGACTATTTTAGAGGTGATTTCACATAATTCTACATCATATATTACCACTAATTCACAAATCAGATTCTTCCCATGTTGTAACAACCAACTAATTCATTAATACTGCCCATGAGTCTGTACATCTGCATCTCAAGCCATTTTGTCAAAAGAAAGTAGATATACAGATGTGCTGCTTGATGATGTGCATTTTGGGAAGATTTTGCTTCTTCACTATATTTCACAGCCATACTCAAGCCTAGCTATATCATAGATCACCTGTCATTGCTTGTGCTGGTTTGAATCTGTGGTGGACCCCAGAAAAGCATGTCCTTTAATCCTCATTCAAATATTGCTGGCTGGGAGCTTTTTGATTATTCCAATGGAAATGTGACCCATCCAGTTCTGGGTGGTAACTCTTCATTGGATGATTTCCATGGAGGTGTGTCCCATCCATTGAAGGTGGGGTTGCTTACTGGAGTCCTTTAAAAGACTCTTTTGGAAAGAGTCCCTTTTGAGAAAGCCACAGAAAGCCACAGCAGAGCCAAGCAGAGCCATGAGGCTGAGAGCCCATGCTGTGAAAGACATTTGGAGATGAAAGAAAATGCCCCAGGGGAGGTCCATGAAACAAGAAGCCAGGAGAGAGAGCTGAGAGACTTTGCCACATGCCCTTCCAACTGAAAAAGAAACCCTGAATTTCATTGGCCTTTCTCGAATGAAGGTAACTTCTTGTTAGTGCCTTAATTTGGACATTTTAATAGACTTGCTTTGATTGGGACATTTCCTCAGCCTTAGAACTGTAAACTATCAACTTACTAAATTCCCTTTTTAAAACTTTTTCTGTTTCTGGTATATTGCATTCCAGCAGCTACCAAACTAGAACATTGCTGCTGAATTATCATGTAGACTCATGTCTACAATGGTATTACATTCTTTTCCCTACTTTACACTGGGGTTTCCCACAAGAGTGTAGTTAGGGATTGAGAGAGAATGACTGAAAAAATTTATAGGTGTCATCAGATTCTAATATACCTGCTGAAACTATTTTTCTTTTGTTTGTCTACAGCTGCTCTTACCTGGTCTTAATATTCAGTTATTTTTGTTGTTATTACTGCATACTAGCCATCTCAGATATCATACACATGTGGTGACTGTGGTCGGACATTTAGTCTCTACAAGAGTTCGAAAACAATCCAGGAGCTGGCTTTCAAATGAAGACTTGTCAGGAAAATTAAGCATAGATTTGCTCCAAAGTTTAAGATTCAAGATTCCTTTATTGGAGTTTACAAAGACTAACTTACCACTACTCTCTGCCACAGACATAGCAGTACTGTCACAGCTGCCTAATTATAAGATGAATTTTCAATATATCTTTAGGCAACTTAGACACATATGAATCATATATATGCATATATGACATAGAGGATATATGTATATACCTATTCTGCATATTAAAAAGAATAGAATAATATTAAGTAAATTGTCCATATATTTCACACAAAGGCATGTGATTAACTAGTTACTGAAAGAGTTACTTGTAGTTTAATGCACTCTTATTAAAACTCTGCCATGTGGATGGTTTGTGTAATTTTTCTGACCAGATCTCTTGTTAATTAAAGTAAACCTTGAGGCCTCTATTACTTTATTTGCCCAGTACTTCCACTAAAACTTCCAATTCCATGGCAGCATCTCACAAACTCATGTGCAACCTACAGAAGGAAATCATTATAGAGATTTTCAAGAATGTTTATTTTCCTCCCACTGATGGGTATGGTGAAATGTTATCACACCAAGGGTATGGTGAAATGGTATCTGAAAAGACTGTACAAAATAAAGCCACTCTAACATATACATCACCCTCAACCTGTAGACTCTTGTCTACATGGTAAACCAAGAAGTTCTGGCATTTCAGTTTAACTAACAATAAGCAAAAGTTTTTGTCCACCAAAACTGGCTGATAATAATAATTGGTACTTAGCCCAAAGTATTATCTTTGAAATCCTGGACAAATATACAGTTTTCTAAACTTGGCCTGATTCAAATGTACAGGTTTTTCATTTGGGTCTAAGAACATAAAAAAAGGGCCTCTAAATCATTCTATCAAACTGGCAAAATTTTGCCCTTTTTTGTCTGAGCTATTTTTCTCTAAGCAGGTTTGTGATTCTCACCTCCAGCTGAACAGCTATACTTGAAGCTATTAAAATGTGTTTCCACAAAACAAAACTTCTTTCATCAAATAGGGGAGGAGTGTCTGCCACTCTTTGTAAGGGATACTCAAGGCAATTTAGAAGTATAAACTCTCTATGATAGGCCAAATGACCTTTTCTGAATCACATGGCTCTTTGATTTCTAATTGGTGCCATATTATAAACTAAGGAAAATTTGTGAATTTGTCATTTAACAGGCATTCAAATTCATCACCACAATTGATTTGGAAACTGAGATTCATTTATGATTTCCCTTTATCTGGATGACATAAGAGATATTTTATAGCTTTCATGGAGGATTTTGTTGCTTCAAAAATGAGTTGTGAAGCTATGGCTCTAAGTTAATATTTTCATTTCTATTTTTGTGCTTTTCAACTTAAGCAGCACCATTCATCACCCCATGACTTCTACTGGAACCATAACAATCCAGCAACTCATCTAAGCTGCCCAAACTAAACCAATATCAGTATTTCATAATTCTTTGCAACCAATAATCATTCAGGAGTCATGTTCCCACTGTACAGAACAGATGACGAAGGTCTTATTTTCCTCTGCAAGGAGGTCATCCATATATAGGCAAATATGAGAGTCATCTTAGACTCTAATGATAGGATTCTTTCTCCTGGCTCTATGCTAAGTACCAATGAAGAATAATTAAAGCTTCCCACAGATAACAAAATCACTCCAGCTGACAAATATGGAGACATTAATTAAGGGAATACTTACAGAGGTCTTGACAGTGTTAATGGAACAGAAAGAAATGGTACAACACCCAGAGATTAGCAACAGGGGAAGCCATTAATAACCATTAGGTTATGAGATGAGGGGAAGAAATAATATGTCCAGAGATTATTAAGAATTAGAACTGCAGAGAAGTGGCCAAATGGCAAGAGAGGTTGTACAGAGGAACACGATAATTGCTTAAAGCAAGGTCTTCAACCAGGGATGGAACAGTGATGAAGTATGACTCTTTATTCTCACTGGGCTAATCCCAACCAGAAACAGATGGTGAAGGAGTACAGTTGATACTGTCTACAGATCTTGTCAGCTAAGGCTAGACACCAGAATAGAGAAGGAAGGATGATAGAATTAGTAAAACAAACAAAAAATAACAAGGACAATCCAAGATCATAATTGAGAACATTGGTAGAAAGCACAACTAGCAATGAAAATTAAAAATAGTAGTTAGGTTATTAGAAGTAACATTAGAGATTTTGTTGTTATGGAAGCAGGAGGCAAGGATGGTTCAAGGAATGAATGGAAAACTGTGAAAGCATTCACTCATTCTTTCATGGAGGAAAACCAAAGAACATATTACAATGTGCTAAATTAATAAAAACAAATATGAATTACAATTAGTAAGTGACCATTATAATCAATTTTACTCATGTAATTCTATACCTCAACTATAATGTTATCAATAAGAAAGCTATAAAAATTAAAAACATTTTAATAAAATGGGAAAATATTAAATATTACATGATAACCATAATTTATTGAATACAAAATTACACAAAGTATTTTAATGTATGGTTTATGTACATTTTTATAGTGCTTATAACAACTCCATGAATTAGGTATGTACATTTTAGCATCTGAGTAAGAAACACATATGAATTCAATGAAATTTTTTATGGCATATAAATATATAAGAAAAATACATGAGAAAGTATATACCATTTAAATATGTGCAATGATTTATGGAGAGAGAACTATGTATGATACTAGACAAAGAATAGAAATAAATATGAAACTTCATTCAATATTTCCTGTGTCCAGTCACTTATTTATTTAGCAAATAGTATTGGAGAAATTATGGTAAGCATTGTGCTGTTGCTGAGAATATGATAACTGATAATATAGGCACAGTTCTTACTACCCTTTTCCTTATTAAAATTTACTTCTATTGGGAGATCTTAAAAGGACATGTAACATAGGCTGTGTGCATGATAAATGAATAACCACGTTTATTTTAGGTGAATGTATATTAACATGCCAGGTTTCCAGGCAAATGACAGAGGAAAGAACTAGAATTTTGATAAATCATGGAACATGTGAAGAATGTTTAGCACATTAATTACTTATAGAACATTTGAATTGACTAGGATATGTAAATACTAGAAAGACTAAACCATGCAAGATTAATAAGCTATATGATGATGTTTCTAATTGATAACATTATAGTTGAGGTATGCAATTACATGAGTAAGATTGATTATAATGGTCACTTACTAATTGTAATTCATATTTGTTTTTATTAATTTAGCACATTGTAATATGTTCTTTGGTTCTCCTCCATGAAAGAATGAGTGAATGCTTTCACAGTTTTCCTCATTCAGTATTGCTGGGTGGGATCTTTTTTATTGTTTCCATGGAGATGTGAACCACCCAATCGTGGGAGGAAACTTTTGAGTAGATGGTTTCCATGGAGATGTGTCTCCACCCTTCAAGGTGGGGTTACTTAGTGGAGCCCTTAAGAGGAACCATTTTTAGGAAAAAGCTCAGAACCAACTGAGTCCACACAGCCAGAGACCTTTGGTTTTCTACTCTGATTGGACTCAAAAGCACTAAGAACTCTGTTTCCCTAATCAGAATGACACTGCCAATTCATGGGATGAGCTGGCAAAAAAAGATAGTCAAAATATCACTATTGGATTCTTTTAATGCTTTGCTTATATGAAGCCAGGCTCTAGGGGATAAAGTTTTTGACACCTTTATGGAGTTTGGTGGAAATAGGAGTCAAAGATATGTTGGCTGGTTGTTGTTAGAAATACTATATACATTGATAAGGGAAAGGGATGAGCTGAAGGCTTCAAATGAGAAGCTTATTCACCATATGACAGATGTAAACGTTTCTATGAGTGTCCTGAAGAAAAACCTTATTTCTTGTAGCCACATCTATGTCTCTGAAATCAGACACAGAATCTTATTTGACATCTCTGAAAATCAGACTCAGAATCTTATTGTTAGAGCAGCAACTTTATAACATAAACTGAAATCTCAATCTTGCATGGTGTCTGCCATTAAAGTGAGGGCATTAATAGGAAAGGAGTGGGATGCTGAAAAATAGGATGGTGACATATGAATTGACAATGATGTCGATGAAGAGGTTGGAACCTTAGGTCATGCTGAGTCTTTTCTAGATAACCCTATAATAGTCTGCCCTAAGGATTTAGCTGCCCCACCTCCAGGGTGCCCGGGAAGAGTTGGCCATGCAACCTCCACCTGAAGGGATTAACCCTAGAGCGATAGATCCTGTTTTACCAGATGAAACTGCAAATGAATGTCCTGAAGCAACTGACATGGAAGATACTTCTAATTCTTTTAATGGCTCACCCACACCACCCCTCTTTTCTTCCAGACAGATAATTAGACTGAAGTCCCAACAGGCCCCAAAAGGTAAGGTACAAAGTGTCACCCCTGAGCAGGTATGTTATGCTCCCAAAGAACTGCATGAGTTTTCCAATTTATATAGACAGAAATCAGGGAAATATGTGTGGCAATGAATTTTAAGGGTGTGGGATATTGGTGGGAGGAATATAAAGCTGGATCAGACTGAATTTATTGAAAGGGGCTCACTGCGCAGAGATTCTGCATTCAAAGTTATAGCTCGAGGGGTTAGAAAAGGCATTAACAGTTTGTTTGGAAGGCTGGCTGAAACATGGATTCAAAGGTGGCTGACACTACCTGAGGTTGAAATGACAGAACTACTGGGTTTAATGTAGAAGAGAGGATCCAATGGCTTAGAGAGATTGGAATGTTAGAGTGGATTTATCCTGGAAAGCCTGCTCATAACACCCCAAGAATGTCTGGAAGATGCACCTTTTATCAGAACTGTGAGAAATAATTTGCGAGACTAGCTCCATCATTCCTGAATAGCTCTGTAGTTGCCTTTCTCTGTAGGTCAGATATTACTGTGGGAACTGCTGTCACTGAGCTTGAATCCTTAAACACAGTGGGGATGATCAGATCCCAAGTTAGCAGAAGCCAGGTGGGGCATTTAATCATCAAAAGACAAGGTGGATGTGGCTATCATAATGGACAGCAGATGCAAAGCAGGAATCAAGGAGACTTGTGGCATTGGCTAGCAGATCATGGGATACCTAGAAGTACAATAGATGGGCAGCCAACTAAATTCTTGCTTGAGATGTATAAGTGAAAAAATTGTAATCAAGAGAACAGAAGTCTAACTTGAATTACAAAAACAGAGAGTCATGGCCCCTTAATCAATTTCCAGACTTAAGACAGTTTGCAGACCCTGATCCCCTTGAAAGATGGGGAAGCTAGATCCCTTTGGGGGAGGATCCTGTTACACTGCCACAAATATATACTGTTGATCTTCCTCCAATCCTTCCCCAAGGTGACCAATGGCCTTTTACCAGGGTAACTGTGCATTGGGGAAAAAGAAATGATCAGATAATTCGGGGATTATGGGACACTGGTTCAGAAGTGATATTAATTCCAAGGGACCCAAACGTCACTCTGGTGCACCAGTCAGAGTGGGGGCTTATAGAGGTCAGGTGATTGATGGAGGTTTATCTCAGGTCTGTCTCACAGTGCATCCAGTGAACCCTCCAACCCATTCTGCAGATATGTCTCCACTTCCAGAATGCCTAATTGGGATAAACATACTGAGCAACTGGCAGAATCCCCACATTGGCTCTTTAACTCATGTAGTGAGGGCTATTATGGTAGGAACTGCCCCTACCTAGCAAAGTAGTAAATCAGAAGCAATACTAGAATCCTGGAGGGATTGCAGACATCATTGCCTTGCTTAAGGACTTGAAAGATGCAGGGGTGGTGATTCCCACCACATCTCCATTCAAATCTCCTATTTGGTCTGTGCAGAAAACAAATGGGTCTTGGGAGGATAACAGTGGATTACCATAAATTCAACCAGGTGGTAATTCCAATTGCAGCTGCTATTCTAGATGTGGTATCATTGCTTGAGCAAATCAATACATCCCCTGGCACCTGGCATGCAGTTATGGATTGGGCAAATGCTTTTAACTCAATAGCTGTTAGTAAGAACCATGAGAAATATTTGCTTTCAGATGGTAAGGTCAGCAAGACACTTTCACTGTCCTACCTCAGGGGTATATCAACTCTCCAGCCCTATGTCATAATCTTGTCCACAAGGACTTTGATTGGGTCTCCCTCCTGCAACACATCACACTGGTGCATTATATTGATGGCATCATATTGATTGGACTAGTGAGCAAGAAGTAGCAACTATGATAGACTTATTGGTAAGGCATTCATGTGTCAGAAGATGGAGGATAAATTCAGCAAAAGTATAGGGGCCTTCCACCTCAGAGAAATGTCTAGGAGTCCAGTGGTGTGGGGCATGTCAAGATATCCTTTCTAAGGTGAAGGATAAGATGCTGCATCTGGTCCCTCCTATGACAGAAAAGAGGCACAGTGTCTTGTTGGTCTCTTTGAATTTTGTTGATAACATATTCTTCATTTGGGTGTGCTACTCTGGCCCATTTATCAAGTGACCAGAAAAACAGCTCATTTTGAGTGGGGCCTAACAAGAGGAGGCCCTGCAGCAGGTCCAGACTGCTGTTCAAGCTGCTCTGCAACTTGGACCATATGATCCATTAAATCCATGGTGCTGAAAGTGACAGTGGCAAATAGAGATGCTGTCTGGAGCCTTTGGCAGGCCCCTATAGGAGAATCACAATGCAGACCTTTATGATTTTGGAGTAAAGCCTTACCTTCTGCTGCAGATAGCTACTCTTCTTTTGAGAAACAGCTTTTGGCCTGCTACTGGCCAAAAGTAGAGACTCTATGCTTAACCATGGGTGACCAAGTTACCAAGAGAACTGAATTGCCTATCATGAGCTGAGTGTTGTCTGACCCACCAAGTCATGAAGTTGGGCATGCACAGTAGGGCTCCATTGTAAAATGGAAATGGTATTTATGAGATCATGCCAGAGCAGGTCCTGAAGCACAAGTAAGTTATATGAGGAAGTGGCCAAAATGCCCATGGTCTGCACTCCTGCCACATTAACTTTTCTTTGAGAAAGAAAAAACTCTAGCCTGGTTTATAAATGGTTCTGCATGATATGCAGGTACCAGTCAAAAGTGGACAGCTACAGCACTACATTCCCTTTCCAGGGTGTACCTGAAGGACAGTGGTGAGGGGAAATCCTCCCAGTGGGCAAAACTTCAAGTAGAGCACCTGGCTATTCATTTTTCTTGGAAAGAGAACTTGCCAGAGGTGCATTTGTATACTGATTCATGGGCTGTTGCTAATGGTTTGGCTGTTTGGTCAGGGACTTGGAAAGAGCATGATTGGAAAATTGGTGGCAAAGAAGTCTGAGGAAGAGGCATGTGGATAGACCTTTCTGACTGGGCTAAAAATAGGAAGATATTTGAATCACACGTGGATGCACACCAGAGAGTGACTTCAGCAGAAGAAATTTTTAATAATCAAGTGAATAAAATGACTCATTCTGTGGATACCAGTCAGCCTCTTTAGCTTAGCAACTCCTGTCATTGCCCAATGGGCTGATGAACAAAGTGGTCATGGTGGTAGGGATGGAGGTTATGCATGGGCTCAGCAACATGGACTTCCACTAACCAAAGCTAACCTGGCTACAGCTACTGCTGAGTGCCCAATCTGCCAGCAGCAGAAACCCACACTCATCTACTGATATGGCATTCCATGAGGTGATCAGTCAGCTACATGGTGGCACTTAATTATATTGGACCACTCCCATCATAGAAGAGTTAGCAATTTGTTCTAACTGGAATAGATACAACTCTGTATATGTTTGCTTTCCCTGCACGCAATTCTTCTGCCAAAACTACCATCCATAGACTTACAGAATGCCTGATCAAGGAATACACTTCACAGCAAGTGAAGTGTGGGAATGGGCACAAGTTTATGGACTTCTCTGGTCTTACCATGTTCCCCATCATCTGGAGGCAGCTGAATTGATAGAATGGTGGAATGGCCTTTTGAAGACTCAATTATGGTGCCAATTAGTTGGCATTAACTTGCAGGGCTGAGGTGATGTTCTCCAGGAGACTGTGTATGCTCTGAATCAGAATCCACTGTATGGTGCTCTTTCTCCCATAGCTAAGATCCATGTGTTCAGGAACCAAAGGGTGGAAATTGGAGTGGTACCACTCAGTATAACCCCTAGCAATTCACGCTGAAAATTTTTGCTTTCTGTTCCTATGACCTAGAGCTCTGCTAGTCTACTGGTTTTAGTTCCAGAAGGGGTAGTACTTCCACCAGGAAAAACAATGATTGCATTGAACTGAAATCTAAGAGTGCCACCTGGTCACTTTGGGCAAACTCATGGTCCTGGATCAACAAGCCAATAAGGGAACTACTGGTTAAAGGGTAGGGGTGATTGGCCCTATCAGTAGGAAATAGGTTGACAACTACAAATGGAGGTGAAGAAGATTTTCCTTGAATATAGAAGATACCCTAGGGTATCTTTTAGTACTACCATGTCCTGTGATTAAAGTCAATGGAAAACTGCAACAAGGCAATCCAGGTAGGACTGCTAATGGCTCTCAAACTTCAGGAATGAAGGTTTTGGCCACTCCACCTGGCAAAGAACCATAGCCAGCTGAAGTGCTTGCTGAGGGTAAAGGGAACATGGAATGGGTAGTGGAAGAGGTAGTGATAAATGTGAACTATGACCACATGATCAGTTATAGAAATAAAGACTGCAATATTATTTTGTTCATGTTATAGTAATTAAGTTGTAAGATATCAAGTTTAAGAGTGAATATTACCCAAGGACTTGCACCCTATTCTGGGGAGATTTAATGCATTTCCAGTTGTACATGGGACAATTGAGTATTGTTAGGTAAAGGAAAAAATGTGTCTGTTATTGTTTTCTACTTATAGATTGAGTATGGTTTAAGGTGATGTGTATAGCTGTCATGTTGACAATGCAATGGTGGACTGTCATGGTCCAGTTCATTTGTCAACTTGGCCAGGTGGTAGTGCCTGGTCATCTGGTTGGGCAAGTGCTGGCCTGTCTGCTGCTATGAGGACATTTCATGGACTTAAATCATGATTATGTTGGCTGCATCCACAGCTGATTGCATTTGTAATCAGCTAAGGAAAGCATCTTCTGCAAGGAGTAATGCTTAATCTAATCACTAGAAGGTTTTTGAGGAGGATTCAGAAAAGACAGTCACTTTTCCTGCTTCAGCTGGCAAGCTTCTCCTGTGGAGTTCATCAAGTCCCTTCATCAGAGTTGGCAGCTTTGCAGCTTGCCCTGTGGATTTTGGACTCCTCCATTCCCATGGGTGTCCAGCTAGCCTCTCCTGAGAGTTCGTTGATGAACTTCATCAGAGTTGCTAGCTTGTGGCCTGCCCTACAGACCTGGACTCTACTTTCCCATGATTATGTGAGACACTTTTATACATTTTATACCTGTGGATATGTCCTGCTGTTTCTGTCTCTTTTGAAAACTCTAGCTAATACAGGAAGTATGGAGTAGGCTAATCTTTTGGTGGTTCTTTTGATCTCTATTTTATGCTTTTTTCTGGGAGGGGGCAGAGCTGGGAATATATTACTTTTTTTATAGGAGCATCTTGGGCAGTACAGGACTCATGACTTTTGGGGGCTACTTAAGGGTTATCTCTGCCCTACTAGCCTGGGTAGAGGTAGCACCCCAGGCCTGACATACCTATAATGTGCTGTTTCTGTCCTTTGTGGTAGGGTTGTGATATATGGGATTTTGAGAGTCTCCCCAAGAATCCCAGAAAGTTAACTAATTGGTTCCATGCTAGAGATCAATTAGGTCAGGGCTTCCACTGCCCAGCAATCACTCCTTTGGCTCATGGCCTCTTATATTTGCTCTCATTTAGGAACCAGACTAATCTTGATGTTAGTGTGATTCAAGAGACTACTGGAACTGAAGTCATTATTCAAGAGACTACTGGAACTGAAGATGGAGACCTGGAATTCAAAATGAAAGTAAAAGCTTTCCACAGAGAAGGAGATATGAGATATGAAAGATAAGTATAGACAGAAGATTAAAGAAGATCTCCTCTTGTGACTTTCCTATGTTTATGATGAGGTAACCACTACCACTCTGATCAACAAAGCTGAATGCAGGATTCTTGGCTTCCTTACATCAAACCTTATCCTTCAACAAACTTAGTTAGTTGGAGTTTAGAGAGGATGAGGTGGAAGGTAAGAAAGGATTGGCTGATGATGCAGACACTCCAACTCCACAGTGATAGTTTTGTTTGACTGTATCCCTCAGAGGTATATAAAAACCCAACCCTCAGAGAAATCCCAGGAAAATGATTGAATAAGGACTTGAATAACTCATTCTTCCACCAAAGACACCTAGAGAACAAGCAGACGCTGACTAAAGCAGTGGTTCTGGGGCTTGGAAGATCCGGGAAAGACCATCACAACATATAAGGAAGAGCTGGATGAAAAAGTGGAGAAATTATGACTGAGAAATTGTGATGAGTGAACTTGACCAGGCCACCCAGCAAATATTCTCCACCCCTGAAGCCAGCAGCCATGAATTGACCAAGTTCTCTCTGGCTGGTGAGATGTGGTGTTGTCTTGATCCAGCTGTTGACCTGTGATGTTAACTTTCTTGGCCCCACAGCCTAGAGCCTTTCTACTTGGGACCTCGGGAGCCCCTAGCAACATTATTTCCACAGAGTTTGTGGTGAGAGACTGATCTCTACAGTGATTCCTTGCACCCATCCCCCATTCCCAAGGTCAGCAGCTCTAGGCATAATTGATTCTCACCCTGCTGGCTGTATTGGGCTAGGAGAGACAGGGAGGTCTGCCCCTCAGGGAAAATGGGGGAACACAGAACAGTCCTGCTCCAATTGCTAATCAGCCTGAAAAATTCCAAAGAGAAGGGGAAAATCCTGAAAACAGCAACAGAAAGGCAATCAACACATACAAGGGAAGCCACATAAAACTAAGTGCTGACTTCCCATCAGACCCCATGGAGGTGAGAAGGCAATTGCATGATATATTTAAGAAACTAAAAGAGAAATATTCCCATATCTTTCAGTTTGTTAAAGCTGCAAGATAGCAATATACCAGCAATGGATTGCTGGACTGGTTTTTGTAAAGGGTATTTATTAATATTTGAGAGAGGAAGCATCAAGTATGCTCAGACCAACAACTCTGGATTCAGGAACATCTTAGACTATCCTCCACTCCTTAGCCATTCTATCACACTTTCTATCCCATGGTTTTTTCTCAGAGTTTAATTCTAAAAGATATCTTTATATTTCTTTTCTGGGTCACTATTACTTTCTACAGCTGTGTGAACCTACTCTTTAATTTATTTATTGAACTTTAAGTTTCATTTGTTGAATTTTTTATTGCATGAAATTCTCTTTAGTTCCTTGGTAAATTTTCATGATTATTCCTTTTACCTTCTTATTCCTTGCTCATATTTTCATGTTTTACTTTCATACTTTCATTAAAGATATTAAAATAATTTTATATTTCATTTTAAAACATTCTAAGATTTGAAATCATTGTACTAATATTTCCGGTCTTTGTTGCTTTTACAAAATTTCAGTCATGAAACCTTACATACAGAAACTGCTCATATAACTTAGAACTTTATCTTTAGGAAACCTATTAGGCAGATTCACAGTATCCCCAAAGAGGGTATTCTAATTTTAATTTCAACCACAACTTTACATACATGAAGATTGACTTCTGTTAGGAATTCCCAGGGAAGCTTTTTTTAAAAAATCTGCACACACAGCATCAAAGTCAGAACAGTTCTGACTTTGTTTGCTGAAAATTTTGTGTAATGTAATTCATGTACAACACTGAGGGTGGATCTTGATATTCTAGCAATAAATGAATATGATGGTAGGAGAAGGTGGGGTCCCTGGCAAACATTTAGACTTTCTTACTTCCTGCCCGTATCACATACTGTGCATTCTTCAATGAGACAGGTCAAGTTTTGGTAAAAGTATACACCTCTGAATTCCTGTTTTTCCTAGGGGAGTAGGCTGATTTTTATTTCTTGCAAATTCAAAAAATAAGTTATAAAGTTGCCTTTTATGTTTTATTCAGAATTTTAAATGCTTCAGTTTTCCATAAGTGAAAGTATGCCTATATTTTTAATTAATGTTATAGAGCCTACTACATTACCTGAGGCAGACCTTAGTTTTCTCATTTAACAAAATAGCTTAGAGGTTTTTCTAGAATAACACATGTATTTGGAGGTCACTCTCTGAGCTATATTATATATCATTGCTCTCTCTGGCTATTGAAGCACAAATACAAATGAATTTGAAATTCGTATCATTCCTATAGCTTCTCCCCATCTATATTTCTCACTGCTTCCTCCTCCAATTTTCTTGGATTTCAATCCATTATTCCTTTATTAATTCACATTTTTATTTTTCAGTAAATGGTGGGTCATTTAAGAGGCAGCATCAAAATTTACAGTTATTTAACTAAATCTGACTCTTTTTCATGAATCCCTTTCATGTCAAATAGATGGCATTCTCCAACCATTTATTTCATTGTTCTTTTATGCAGCTCTCACAGGATTTATTCATAAAAATTCACTTCATTTATTTCTTAATTTATTTTATAAAATATTTTCTGTATTCTTATGGGAATCAAACTGAAATTTTTTCCATTTATTTCGGAATTTTACCTTTGCCATCTAAAAGAGTTATTGATATTTTTGTAATAAGTTTACAAATAATCACCTTCTTAAATTTTCTTCCTGTTTCATGTAGAATATTACCAAAACCTCCAAAACATCACTGGAATATATAGAACCAAATCTCCTGAAAATATGTTTTTGAATTTCCAATATTTATTCATTTAAATGTTTAGTTTATTAACTGCTATCAACAGAACAGTAGTAATGATGCTCGTCCATGTCATTTCCTAACTTTCATGGGTTAATTCTGTTATTGGTTTTACTAATAGCTTTGGATCAAAATAATAATTTTTGACAAGGAGAAGAAATATGTATCTTTCACTCTATTAAGAAAATGTACGCAGTGTGCAACTTTACCGCTTATGAAGGTAATCATATATCTTACCTCTTTGAACTGTTAAAGCACTTTGTGTCAATGAATTTCTTATTAATTAATTATTACTGAACCTCTGAAATAAAATAACTTGATCATAGTGTATTCTTTTGTATGTGTACCAGATTCTGTTTGTTGAAATTTTACTTAGGAATCCCGAAATGACATTCATGAATGTTATTAAAATATTTCCCCCTTCAAGTAAGTCATTCAGTAAATTGCTTAGTTCCATGCTCTCTTAGTGTGGCTAAAAGAGAATGCGTAGTTTTATGCATAGAGAAACATATCTTGAAGAGCCCCTCTATTGTTTATAAAAAACAACCCATGTACATATAATTATTTGACATATATAACAAATCGAATTTTTCGTATTTGGGAGGGGTGGAAAAGAAATTCCAGTTTAAAATATTAAAAAGACTTCCAAATGGCATAGACCATTTGTTAATAAACAGAATATTAAATGTGTTAAAAGAACATATAGGGAATGTGAGAGGGTTGTGGGAAGATGGCAGAAAAAGAAGTTCCAGGATTCAGTCCTACCATGAGAATAACTATGTAACTATTAAACATTTAGGAACTGTCTGGAAATAAAGTATTTTAAACCTTAGGTGGCCAGGAGAACAATGTACATCATCTAGGGAAGAATAAGAGGAAGAGGCTGGTAAATAACACTAAAGACCAGTAAATCATTCTCTCTGTATGGCAGTTACCAGCACCCATCTGTTGATCTTATTTCCCAGGATGCCATGGGATCCAGCCCCTGACTGAATCACTAGTGACAGAAAGGAACTTAAAAATCCTCTTCCCCAAGACCAGAGGTGGGCATGGCTGACTGCTGATCACGGCCTTTGATGAACAAGTTTGGGTTACTGGGGGCCAACCTGTCCTAGACAAAGGTAACAGTAGTGGAGATTAAAGACTCCAGATCTTCAGGGCATCAGAAGACAAGTTCAAGGGCTGTCTTTACTTGACAGGTCAAAAAAAGCTCAGCTTTGGGTACCCATGGAAAAAACTCCTGGTGCTTTTCCTAATTTCCTCTCAAGGGCATTTCATAGCCAATATAAGCCCCCTTCCAAGGTCCAATGGCCCTGTTTGACTGAGAAAGAATAAATTGAGAAACTCCTCTCTGGTGTGCCCCACCTCTGCCAGAATTTGTTGTATACGGCAAAGAAAGCTTCTTGAGGCAATGAATGGAATATAAGAAACTAGAAACAGACAGCTGAGGGGAAAAGCTTGCCTGCTTTAAACATCTGAGAAAAGGACGTCTAAATCCAGGAAAATAGAGGGGGCATTAAAACTCCTATAAAAAGGGAACTAAGAAACAACTAACAAGCCAATCGCAAGAAAAGACACAGGTCCAAAAAAAGGAGGGAGAATGCTGCAGTATGAGTTTGCCTTAGACAGACCTTTCCGATAGGAGGACTGGAGCTCAAGAAAATCTCTGTCTTATCACCAGCTAGATTTAAAATGAAGAGAGAAACATCTATGGAATAAATCTCAGATTAACATTTTTAAATATTAAAATGTAGAGTATGCAACAAAAGAACAAAAGACAAAGCACAAGAAGTGGGGTCCCATTCAGAAGAAGTGAATACAAATGCAAAAAGAAATCCTTAGGGGGAAGACCAAAAAGTGTATATACCAAAAAAAAAAAAAAAAACTTTAGAAAAGTGGTATTATAAACGCACAAGGAGATGAAAAAATACAAAAACTAAGGCTATCAGGAAAACAATGAATGAGCAATACAAGAATTTCAATAAAGAGATAGAAATTTTAAAAAAAGAAAATAGAACAACTGGAGTTAAAGACCACAGTAACTGAAATGAAAAATTCCCAGGAGGGTTTCAACAGCACATTAGAGCCGACAGAAAAAAAGAATCAATGAGCCCCAAAACAAGGCAATTGACATGAGACAGATTAACGAGCATAGAGAAGAATTAAAACATATGAAAATAGCCTAATATACCTGCGGGACATGATCAAGCATACCAATATATACTTTATGGGAGCCTCAAAAAGAAAAAAAGAGACAGAAAGTGGTAGAAGGAATATTCAAAGAAATAATGAGAGACAATTTCTCAAACTTAGCAAAAGATATGAATAGCCCACATAAGAAGCCTGGAGAACATTAAACAGGATAAACTTAAAAATAACCCATCACATATTGATCACACAATCAAATGCAAAGGACAAGGAGAGAGTACTGAAAAAAGCAATGTGTTATATACAAGGGAGTCTCAATTAGATTGAGTGCTGATTTCTCACCAGAAACCATGGTGGCAAGAAGGCAATGTGTTGAAATACTTAAAGTGCTGAAGAAATGAAGGGATGTATATGATGGGACTTTCTTTCAGCAATGAGGGAGAGATGAAGTCACTACCAGATAAAAGCTGAAGTTCATCACACTAAACCTGCTCTACAGTCAAGGCTAAATGGCATTATTAGGACTAAATGGAAAGGACACTAGACAACAGTTCAAAGTGGCATAAAAAAATAAAGACCTCTAGTAAAAGTAATCATTTGGGTAATTATAAATTCCAGTATTATTGTATTGTTTGGTATGTAACTTCCTTTCTTACTTCCTACAGGTGTCAAAATGCAAATGTATAAAAAGTAAAAATAAATCTATGATTGGGACATACAATGTGCAAAGATATAAGCAATAACAAGCACACAAAAAAAGATGGGGGTTAGAGGGTTATAGAAATGTGTGTGTGTATGATATTGAAATCAGGTGGTATCAAACCAAATATGATTACTATATACTCAGGATGTTAGACTTCCAGCAAGAAAGTGGAATAGGAGAAGCTGAGTTCACCCTGGCTCCATGTAACAACGAGAAAAGGAAGTGAAAAATAACTGCAACAGCAGCTCCAGGGTGTGAGTGATGAGAGAGGGTCTTCATCTGTACTACCTAAGGAGACCCTGAAAGAAAAAGCAGAGATTCCAGCCTACCCCCACCGGGGGCTAAGGAGATTTTCCCTTATGGCTCTGCAAACCAGGAGTTCCTGGGGGTGGGGGCCTGGGGAACTTGGGATCTAAGAGACTTGCCTTCTTTACATACAAAGACCTATTAGCCAGAGCACAGTGTCTGCTCTCCATCCCAAGACAGGCTGCTACAGGTGCCTGGTTTATTTCCACAGAGACTACTGGGGCATTTTCCCTGGCAGGCAGGGGAAACACAGAGTGCTACCAATCATATCACCAGTCAAAGAGAGGGAATTTCTTTGGGGCCCTTATTGCTCCCCTCCCCCCATGGAGGCCCAGGGACCTCAGGCATGCTGAGAAAGGGTGGTGAGGCTGAGGAAGCTGATTGAATTGTGTACCAGGACCACCCACTGGACATTTCTGGATGGACTGTGGGCAGGGGAAAACTTCTCAACTCTTACAAAATATATAAATATGCAAATCAAAGAAGTCAAATTAACTCTAAGTAGAATAATTCCAAATAGGCCATCTCCGAGACACATACCGAACAGAAAGCAAATGTTGAAGAAAAGCAAAAAGTCATGATAGCAGCAAGGGAAAAGCGATTCACTACATATAAGAGAAACCACACAAAACTTAGACTACTCAACAGCCACCATGGAGGCAAGAAGGCAGTGGTATATTTAAGTAGTATATGAAATACTCAGTCCCACAGCCCAAGAACATCCCAAGTGAGAGTTTGGGGGCCATCAGAAGCATCCAGCTTTGCAAGAGGTGGCTACTGGCTGGAATTACATTGAGTTTCTAATAATTTACCCAGCACCTGTAGTCCTGAACAGGTGGGCCTGAGGAGAAGAGGTGTCTCAAGATCACCATCTGCTAGGAAGAACCACAAAGTCTGGCAAATTACCTAAGTACAAATTCTGGCAAATTTCCTATCTGTCAAGCACTCAATAGAGCTTTAAGGAGAATTGCAACCCTACATCATATCCAGGACTTAGTTTGGTGTGGGGAAGGTCTGACAAATTAAGTTCAAAATGGGACTTTCAATGCAAATCCAAATACAAAACAGAAGCATAAAGGAAATTAACTTGCAAAATAACTTATTAAGACATTTAGATGCCTCGTGTGCAACAGAAAAACATACAGCAGATTAAGACTTGCACAGATATGGCCCAGTCAAATGCACAAATAAAATCTGACCAGAGGGGACACAGAATTTGGAACAACTAATCAAGGATGTTCATAGCAAAACAAAAGATATTAAGAAGACACTAGAAGAGCATAAAGAAGAAGTTGAAGGGAGAAATAGAAAAATAGCAACTCTCTTAGAGATGAAAGATACTCTAAACCAAATTAAAAGTATACTAGAAACACGCAACAGCAGATTTGAAGAAGCAAAAGAAAGAATAAGTAAATTAGAAGATAGGATAATTGAACTTGAACACATAAAAGAACAAATGGCAAGAACGATGAAAAAATGGGATTAGATTTAAGGGAAATGGTAGGCAACACGAAGTGCACAAACATAAGAATTATCAGTGCACCAGAAGGAGAACAGAAGAGTAAAGGAATAGGAAGACTAGTTGAAGAGATAATTGGAGAAAACTTCCCAACTCTTATAAAATATATAAATATGCAAATCAAAGAAGTCCAATTAACTCTAAGTAATTGGAGATAATTGAATTAGAATAATTCCGAATAGGTCACTCTGAGACATATACTGAATAGAAAGCAAATGTTGAAGAGAAGCAAAAAGTCATGAAAGCAGCAAGGGAAAAAGCGATTCACTATATATGAGAAACCACATAAAACTTAGCTCAGAATACTCAACAGCCACCATGGAGGCAAGAAGGCAGTGGTATATTTAAGATTCTGAACAAAAATGATCTCCAGGCAAGAATTCTTTATCCTGCTAAGCTGTCCTTCAAAACTGAGGGAGAGAGAAAATCTTCACTGACAACAAAGGCTAAAAGACTTTACCAACAAGAGATCTGCCCTATAAGCAACAGTACAGGGAGTTCTTTTGACTGAGAAAAAAAAAAGACAGGAGTGGGAGGTCTGGAGAAGAGTACAGAATTGAAGAGTAACAGTAAGTATAACTTAAAGGCTTATGAGAGAGAGGGAAAAGAATATATAGATCTGATAAATAAGTACTAAAAGATAAGATGGTAGAGTCAAGGATAGCCTTTTAATAAATTTTAGTCACCAGGCAAACACAAGAAAAATAAATTAAAAATAGGAAAGAGAAGGCATTCAAAATGGTACAACAGACAAAATTAAATAAATATGAAACTAGGAATTAACAAAAAGACTGAGGAGAATAAAATGTATAAGACATACAAAAGCTAAAGAGCAAAATAGAACAAGAATCTCATGCATTATTAATCGTGACTTTCAATACAAACAAGTATGCTACACATTCAAAGGCAGAGATTAACAGAATAAATGAAAGCATGACCTAACTGTGTGTTTTCTGCAAGACAATCACCTTATATTCAAAGACACAAATTGGCTGAAAGTGAAAGAATGGAAAAAACATATCATGCAAGTGGTAACTAAAAGAAAGTTAGGGAAGCTATACTAATATCAAGTAAAATAGACTTTAAGTAAAAAAAATTCCTGGGGTAAAGATCATTACATACTGATAAAAGAACAATTAAACAGGAAGATAGAACGATTATAATACGTATGTTACTAACAGCAGAGCTCCAAAGTATGTGAAGCAAAATCTGACAGATTTGAAGAGAGGAATAGATGGTGCTACATTAATAATAGGAGATTAAAATATGTCAATTTCAATAATGATAGAAAATCTAGTGAGAAGATCAATAGGGAAATCCAAGACTTGAATAATAATCTAAACCAACTAGACCTAATAGACACAAATATAACAATTCACTCAACAGCAACAGAATACACATTGTCCTTGAATGTACATGGATCATTCTCCATGATAGACCATTTCTTAGGTCACAAAACAAATTTCAATACATTCAAAATATTGAAATCAAACAATGCGTCTTCTCTGATGACCACAGAATGAAGCTAGAAATCAATAACAGAGTGAGGAATGGAAAATTCTCAAATTGGCGAAATTAAATAATATACTCTCAAAAAGCAATGGGCTAAAGGGGAAATCAGGAAAATCTTGAAGCAATTGAAAATGAAAACAAAACATCAAAAATTTAGAGGGGGTGCAAAGATAGTTCAGTGACAGAATTCTCGCCTGCCATGTGGGAGACCTGGATTCGATTCCTGGTCCATGCACTTCTCCAAAAACAAGCAAATAAGCAAAACAAACAAACAAAAAACAAACAAAAATTCAACAATGGTGCTGCAATAATGAATACTCACATGGAAAAATATTGATTTGTGTCCCTGCCATACAACATACAAAAAAAAAAAACTTATGAGATGCAACAAAGGCAGTGCTAAGAGGGAAATTTATAGCTCTAAATGCTTACATTAAAAGAGAAGAAAGATTTAAAATTAGAGACCTAACCTCAAAACAAGAAAAGAAGAGCAAGCTAAGGCAAAATGAGATGAAGAAAAGAATAGCAAAGATTAGAGTAGAGATAAGTGAAATAAAAAACAAAAGAGTAACAGAATAAACAAAACTGAAAGGTTGGTTATTTGAAAAGACAAATAAAATTCACCAACGTTTACCCAGACTGACAAAACAAAAACAAACAAACAAAAAAAACGAGAGGGCAAAAATACAAATAGGAAATGAAAAGGGAGAACATAACTATTGACTAGGTGAAATAAAAAGGACTACAAGAAGGTATTATGAACAATTGTCACCAATAAATTAGATAACCTAGAGGAAATGGACAAATTTTTAGAAACACAAAAAAGTTTATATACTGGCTGGAGAAAAAGATAAAAATTCTCAGCAATGAATGACCCATAAAGAGATCGAATCAATCCTCAAAAACCTCCCCCAAAAGAAAGTCCTGGACCAGAGGACTTTACAGGGGAATTTTACCAAATATTCCGACAAGACTTAACTCCAATTTGACTCATACTTTTCAAAAATTTAAGAGGAGGGAGTACTCTCTAACTCATTCAATAAGGCCAACATTACCCTCAAACCAGAGCCAGTGAAGATACCACAAGAAAAGAAAATTACAGATCAATATCTCCTATGAATATAGATGCGAAAATCCTCAAAAAAAATATTAACAAACTGACTCCAACAGCACATTCAGAGAATTGCACACCTTAATCAAATGGAGTTTGATTATGCAAGGGTGGTTCAATATAATAAAATCGATTAGTGTAATACATCACATTAACAGAATGAATGGGAAGAAATCACATGATTTTCTCAGGTGATAAAGAGATGGCATTTGATAAAATCCAGCACTTTCTTGATAAAACACTTGAACACTAGGAATAAAATGAAACCATCAACATGATAAAGGGCATATATGAAAAGCCTGTAGCTTATGCCCTATTTAATGATGAAAGACTGAAAGCTTTACTTATTAGATCAGGAACAAGAAAAGGATGCTCATTGTCACCACTGTTATTCAACATTCTACTGGAAGTTCTACCTATGGAAATTAGTCAATAAAAAGATGTTGAAGGCATCCAAATTGATAAGGAAGGAAGAAGTAAAACTTTCCCTATTTGCAGATGATATCGTAGATACAAAAAAATCTTGAAAAACCACAATAAAGCTCAAATAACTAATAAATGAATTCAGCAAATTGGTTAGTGGGGTACGAGATCAACACCTAAAAGTCAATAGTGTTTCTATGCATGAGTAATTAACAGATAGAAGAGGAAATCAAGAAAATAATCAAGGAAAAAACTCTACTTGCAATAGCAACTAAGAGAATCAGATATTTAGAAATAAATTCCACCAAGTATGTAAAGGCCTTATACACAGAAAACTATAATTCATTGCTAAAAGAAGACCCAAATAAAATGAAGGGCTTCACATGTTCATGGATGGGAACACTAAATAATGTTGATATAAATCCTACACTAAGAGATTTATAGGTTCAATAAAATATCAATCAAAATTCCATCAGCCTTCTTTGAAGAAACTGAAAAATCAAACATTTAATTTATATGGAAGGCTAAGTGGCTCTGAATAGCCAAAGCTATTTTGAAAAAGAAAAATGAATAGGACTCACAATCCCATCTTAAAACTTGTTACAAAGACACAGTAATCAAACTCTCATGGTACTAGCACAAGGACATCATATAGGCCAATGAAATAGAATTGAGGGCTCAGAAATCAACATCATAATTAGAGCCACCTGATTTTTGACAAAGGGGGAAAGCACTCAATTGGTAAAGAATAGTCTCTTCAACCAAATGGTGCTGGAAAAACTGGATCTCCATTTGCAAAAAAACAAAGGAGGAGGACACTTACCTCACACTTTATGCAAAAATAAATACAAAATCGATCAAAGATGTTATATAAGAGCCAGAACTAACAAATCCCTGGAAGAAAAATCTAGGGAAACAGCTTCAGGATCTTATTTTAGGCAATGGTGCTGTATACTTTTTACACAAAGCACAAGCAACAAAAGAAAAATAGGTCAATAGGACCACATCAAAATTAAAACCTTTGTGCCTCAAAGGATTTTATCATGAAAGTAGAATAATAAACCACACAATAGAGAAACATGTTTGGAAACCACTACCCAATAAAGGTTTACCAGAATGTATTAAAAAAAAATCCTTCAACTTAACAACTAAAAGACAAACAAACCAATTTAAAAATAGGCAAGACTTTAATAGAGAATGCTCCAAAGAAGATATACAAATAGTAAAAAAGTATAGTTTGGCAGTTCCTCAGGAAGCTAAATTGAGAATTACCTTATGACCCCATGATCCCACTACTAAGTATAAACCCAAAGGGGATTGAAAGCAGGGACGTGAACAGATATTTTCACACTGATGTCCATAGTGGCATTATTTCAATTGCTAAAAGATGGAAGCAACCCAAATGTCCAGCAACTGATGAATGGATACACAAAATGTGGTATATACATACAATGGAATATTATTTAATTGTAAGAAGAAATGAATTTCTGATATATGCAACAACACTGATGAACCTTGAAGACAGACTGAGTGAAGTAAACCAGACACAAAGACCTAATATTGTATGATCTCATTGATATGAAATAATGAGCATAAGCAAACCCATACAATCAGAATCTAGACTATAGCTTACCAGCGGATGGGGTGGGTATAGGGAGAGTGCAGTTCAGACTTAAAAATGTAAAGATTTACTATTTGAAGTCACGGAGATGTTTTGGTAAAGGACAGTGGTGATGGCAGCACAATGTTGTGAATGTAAACAACAGTATTAATATATATATTTATATGTGGCTTAAAGGGAAATTTTAGGGTGTGTATATGGTAATAGAATCAAAATTTTATAAATCCATGGAACTGCATTACAAAACAAGTGAACCCTAAATTAAACCATGGGCTCTGGTTAATAGTACAATTATACAAATGTGCTTTCATCAATAATAACAAATTTGCCACATCAAGGCAAGGTGCTATTAATAGGGTAGTACATGGGAATCCTGTATTTTATGCATGATAATTTTGTAAATCCACAACCTCTCTGATAAAAAAAGAATATATAAGAACTATATTTATCACTGGAAAGAGAGAAAACCTTCTTGTGACAGAAGACGCAAAGACCCAAAGGAATAGATCAATTAATATTTAAACATGATTTAAAACTTGTTTTAAAAATCACATAAACATGGAAAAAACCCACATAAAAGTTGAAAATCTAGGGTGGTGCGATGGTGGCTCAGTGGCAGAATTCTCACCTGCCATGCTGGAGAACTGGGTTCAATTCCTGGAGCCTGTCCATGCGAAAAAAAAAAAAAGTTGAAAATCTTTTCTACATGCCAATAATAACCACGTAATTTTTCAGATTATATATTTGGCCCTTAGAGATTAAAATAATGATTTTTATATCATTATTATGTGTAATCATTAAGATATTATACATATTTTCAAACCAGAATCAAATGTTTTGTCATGACTACTTTCCCAATATATGATTTTAATTTTCTTTCTGCTCTTTTATGCCTGAATTTTCAACAAAATAATTTCCCCCTTATATTTCTATGCATATATAGACTGGATATAGGTAGAGATGACAGAGATATAGAAATACACATATACATATCTTTCCAAAATGCCACAGCATATTTATTGCCTTTGTCTTATTTTCCCAAGATTTTCTTTTCTAAGGCCGCCTGGCCCATTTTGGTGTTGTGCTACCTAGGACCGATGCAGAACTTGCATTGAGTAATGTAACCTTTGTCACCCTATTCAGGAGATACTTAAATTCCTTCGTCTCACAGGAAAAACATCTCCTGAGTTTTTTGGTTTCGCCTCCTATTTGGCAGAAGTGTGTTTTCAAAGGTTTCTTGAAAAGGAGTGCATCTTTAATTTTGGAAAATGTTACAAAGTCGACATTCTTCATTGCTATCTGTTTACTTGTGTTCTTTCTGGCAATAAACTCTACTACTGGGATAAGTAAAAAATACCCTCCTGTTTTTTTGTGCTGCATTTACTAAATCATAAGTTTATGGGTCACCTGTATTTATTTTATTAAAATGTCCTTTCAAATCCTTCATCTTTTAAAAATTTGATGAGGTATCTTTTTAAACTTTTGTGTGCCAAGAATAAAAACAAATTAGTACTTATCCTATCATGTTTGTTGAAGATTTATTTCATAATGTGTCTTTCAAAATTTGGTTGCTTTAAAGTCTTCTCTACAATATCATAAAACTTACAACACTATAAATTTATCCATTTATTTCCTTATCACTTCTGGGTTATATATCCTGTACAAAAGAACTTTCAGCTTCTAATATTATTACTTTACTTCTGTTTCTTCTAGTTTTTTTTATAGTCCTCTGATATTTTCCTGTTTGTGATTTTTTGTATTTATTTCTACTCATTCTGAAATGGCAAGAGATAATGCACTGAAGTCCAATGATACAATATACAATACATCATAGTTTTCCAATCCTGGACCTTAGATTAAACTTTGCACATTCTAAAAAATTTATTTTAGCAAAACAACAAAAAGCCATCTGATTGTTAAATTTCAATAGTTTATCTCTTTGACAAAATTTTGTGTCTAAATACAGCCCTTTATATAACACGTATCAGACTTTTTAGAACACAGATGCATCAATAATCTCTTTTACTCTCAAAAGATACTTTGCAACCTAAAAAAAACCCATCCTAAAGCGTCAGCTGAATCATTATTTCATCATTCCCTTCCTCCATCAAACAAGAACTTTAAAGGGACTGGCCCCTCCTCTATATATCTATACTTTCTAAAACTCATCCCACTTTCATTGATAGAATAACTATTGGTTAACTGAATTATAGCCTGCAATAATTTCATTTTAATTTGGAACTGTCTTTCTTGTGACCTTATGTCCTAATAGTATAAAACTTTTCAAATAAATTTCCAAGACTTGTTTGTAGAAAATGTGAAATAATGATATATTTGGAGGGGAAGTTAAATTAGATTTAAAAATGGATGGATGACTGTATTTCAAATCTATATTTTTAAACATACTCTTCTCAAAAAATTCAAGTGTTCATATATTTCGTGGATTGAATTATGCAGCCCAGTTGGACATGTTCTTGGTCTTGGTCTGCATTCTGGTGGGTATGGATCCATTGTAAATAAGATATCTTCAAGATCTTATTACAGTTGGTTAGCCCAACTGAATCAGACTTGGCTTTAAACTGGATTACTGGAGTCTTTTACAAGCAGAGCAAATGTATGTCAGAGAGAAGTCACCAGAAGCACCCAGAAGATGGAAGTTAACATAATTCAAAGAAAATGAGAAAATGACAACATGTATATTACCATGTGACACAAAAGCCAAGGACTGAGGAAGGCCACCAGCCAACCCCACAGAATGCAGAGTCTTCTAGAGGACACTTTGCTGACACCTAGATTTTGATCTTTTTTAACTTCAAAACAATAAGCCAATAAATTGCCATTGTGTAAGCCAAACCATTGTATGGTGTTGTTTTAGAAGTTAGAAAACTAAAACAATGGTGCAGATCAAAAAAAAAAAAAATCTTTCCACAGCAGCTCCTCTTTTTTTGATTTCATGTCTTTTTAGAATCATCACAAAAATTCTCTGGTTATCCAAACTAGAACCAAAGCACTTACTACATCATTTAACCATTTCCCACCTCTTATTTCTCATCAAAGAATTCTCATTCTAAATCTGCCATTCACAAACTCAGTGACAATTTCATCAAATCTTTCTTTTCTGATATATATTTCTTAAAACCACTACACTGAATTGTGTTCTCTTCTCTACTATGCAAAACCTATTTAGATGCCAGAATGGTTTCATTAAAGAACAATATGGTTAACTTATAAACCTGATTTGAAAATTTAAGTGGCCATAATGTTAAGGAGATTAAAACACAGCCTACAGTAAAGAATTTGATACTCTCCAGAGTAACTTATTTTGGCTAATTTTCCTTTTCTACACTGCTCCCGGGTCAAAATCTACTCCACAGACTCTGCATTTGTAACTGTCTGCCTATGCAACCATTTTTTCTCTCATATTGTTTTATTCATTTTGAGTATTCTATTCTGTCACCTTTGCTTCTAGGCTCCCCTGAAAGAGCAAATATCATATTGGGCTGTACCCATCAATAATATTGAACAAAGTTCAGTGCATGTGAATGCCCTTTCTTATCTCTAGAAATTAATTTTTAACTTATTCCTGATTAATTGTCATTTTTTATCTGTACCTAGCAGCACAGAGACTCCTGCAGAGCAACATTTGAGGGAGCTTTTATCATGGTGACTGAGAAGAGGGTTTCAGCTCTTCTGCTTCTGCAACTGTGCTGTGTTGGCTGTGGCTTGTGTGGGAAGGTCCTGGTGTGGCCCTGTGACATGAGTCATTGGCTCAATATTAAAGTCATTCTGGAAGAACTCATGGAGAGGGGTCATGAGGTGACAGTGCTGGCTCCTTCACACAATTACATCATTGACAACAGCAAGCCTTCCACACCAAACTTCAAGGTGGTGCCTGTGCCAAATGATGAAGAGAGATGGATGAATATACTAGATGAAGTTTTGGATGCAGCTGTGAATGTGATACCAAAATTGTCATACTGGCAATCAGTGATAAAACTCCAAGACTTGCTTCTTCAAACAACTGGAGATGTGAAACTTCTGTGTGAGAATATAGTATACAATAAGACACTCATGAAGAAACTCAAGGAAACTAACTACAATGTAATGATTATAGATCCTGTGGTGCCCTGTGGAGAGCTGATAGCTGAGGTGCTTGGAATCCCCTTTGTGCACACATTAAGAGTGTCCGTAGGTGGCACATTGGAGAAATACTGCGAGGAACTTCCAGCTCCACCTTCCTATGTGCCTGTTCCCATGGTTGGATTAAGGGACAAGATGACCTTTCTGGAAAGGCTGAAAAATCTACTTCTTTCCCTTTTATTTGACTTCTGGTTCAGGTCATATGATGTTCAGATTTGGGATCAGTTTTACAGTGAGGTATTAGGTAAGAGGCTCTTCTATTCCTTCTAAACTAATTACCAAAGTATAAGAAAAGTCTAGTATGATGAAAGAAATCCCTTTTTAAAATTCTGTCTATCCTGTAAAACTATTTAAGTGATACCAATGAACTAGTCATTAATGCCTAATTGTGGAGGTGCAAGCAAGAAATTTTTTACCATAGTTACTCTTTCTTTAGAGTCATCTAAATATTTTTGCATGTTATCTTGCGAACACATAGTAGATGGTTATCAAAATGACACAAAATGTAAAGCACAAATAGATGTTACGATAGTGAAGAGATGTTGTTTCTCACATATAAGCTAAAAACAAATAGACCAATACACTGAATTTTCAAATGGAATGTGGTTGCACGATTGTACTTTCATTGGCAAAGACGGTAATACTTGTATGAGATAGCCACCTTGCTTGAACACAGTAATAAGCTGAAATATGATCTATATTTGGAATGAATTTGAATTTGGTACTTTTTTTTATTTTTTCCTGAACTTTTCTTAACAAGTTCTGAGAATTTTTGAGAATCACTGATTTATCTTGTAACAGAGTACCTGTCCTTTTTAGCCCTTTCAAAAATTTTAGATGGAATTTCAGAAAATCTTATGTGGACTGTTTCATCATGGCTGCTCACACTGAAGAGTTTCTTGGATGCATTATGTTTTGTGGGATAGCGTTAACAGAGCCTTCAAAAATTAAGTAGAGAACATTAAAGGGCCTTGCATTTGGAAGGGTAAAAAGACAGTTGAGTTTTCCCTTCAATTATTTACTTATTCTGCCTCCTTTAAATTGATGGACATTTCTACTAAAGGATGTTTTGCTTTTAATTTTTATACATCCACATGTTAACTAAATTCATCAATTCAGGCAGGCTTTCACTCCAATGTCTTTGGGAATTACCTAGGAATATGAACTATCAAAGAAAGGATTATATTAGAACCTCAAACTACTACCTAATTTAACTCAATAATTTTTAAATGATAAATTGCTTCACAGAACTAATATAAAAGAAATCCACTTCAAAAATTATTAAAGGAAGTTTTTGCAAATTGAAAGGAAAAGACAGGAAGCAGTGGCTTGTAGTAGTGTTAAGAAATGAAGGTCATCATTAAGGGTAATTAAAGACCAAATGAAAAATTCAATAGTGCCATATCATCATTATACAACTCTACACTTTCATTCATATAAAAATTAGATTGCAATTGAATATGAAAAAGGCATATTTTCTAATAGTGGATATACAAAATATAAAGTGGTAAAGTGGGACAAACAAGCAACATAAAGGGGAAGCAGGTGGGTATAGGAGTGGAGAATGCATGTGCTATTGAAGCTGTGGTGGTATCTTTTCAAACCAGTAGATTATGGATGCAGGTTATGCAATATAAATCCCAGGGCAAAGGACTGAATGAGTTAGTCATATCATAAATAAATAGAGGAAAAGGATAGGCTATTTTATATATAAATATTGTGAGTTAAGTTTACTCTAAGTATATAAGACAATTTTTTAACTATATAATCTGTAGCAGGTTTTTTTTGCTACAAGTACTCCACCATTGGTTTTCATTCTTATATATTCTCATGTTCTTCACTAGGCCAATCTGAATGAATCAGCTTAGCTTCATGCTTGATGTCATAATAAAATTAATAAATACACATGGTTTAAAAATCTAAATGGACAAAAATATACGTTATAAAGTGAAATTTCATTTCCATTTTCCCCTACTTTGACACTTAACCTCATTTCCTCATATCAAGATATTTCTATGCATTGTTAAACATTGGAATTGTATACATCTTTTAATTTTCCTTCTTACCAAATAAGAGCAATTGCTAAATATTCATTTCTGTCTCCTTTTTTTTAACCTAATATAGATTTTTTTATCTTTCCACATCAGCATTTAAAATCAACACCATTCTTTATATTGATCTTTATTATTAACTTTTATGATATTACAATTTGTTTAACTAGTCTAGTTCATAATGTTGTTTGTGTTGTCCAAATCATAGCTACTACAAAATATGTCGAATCAAATATTACATGATTCTTTGCCATGTTAACATCCAAAATTGTTAAACCATTTCAGCTTTATCTTCAGACTTTTTCTGAGGGTGGCCATCATTTATGAAATTTGTTTATCTTATTGATCTCTAATTGTTTGGCATTCAAGGAATTTAAGGTTTCTTTGGTGATAAATAGTACAAATATTTTTTTCAGTCTATCGATTGTCTTTTGAATTTTCAAAGGAATGAATACATGCTAAAGCATTTTTACATCTTTTAAATGATATGAATGTATTTTCAGATTTTGAAAGATAGCATACCTTCCAAAAGTGTGCAAAATGTAAAATTAAATTGATTCTATATATTCCAGATAATTTTTTGTTGGTTTTAAGAATGCGGATATCTTCTTCCAATTTATGATGTGTCTTCTCACTCTGTAATATCATAATCTGAACTGCATTGCAGTTTTTAATTATAATGTATTCAAACTAATTAATTTCCTTTATGTATTTCCTTCATATACTTGAACACAGTAATAAGCCGAAATATGATCTATATTTAGAATGAATTTGAATTTGGTACATTTTCAAATGCTCTATGCCCAAATCATTAACATTTCCTTATATGCTGTTTTGAATTTAAAGATTTATTTGAACTTGGAATTTTGGGTATGTATATTGTAAGGGGGTCAGTTTCTTTCCTTTTTCTTTTGCTTCTCTCCCTGTTTTCTGTCTACCATCCTCACTATATTTCTTTTTTCTTCCCTCCCACCTCCCTCCTTCCTTCCCTCTCTTCTTTCCTTCTTTTGAAGTGGAATAAGGACTTATCCCATCATTATTTATTGAAGAGCCTTTTTCCAGAGTCCTTGAAAATTCTTGATTCTCACCTTAACAATCACTTCTAATGTTCCATAAATTTTCAAGTTTCATAAAAATTGAAATTTTGAGATTTTAATGACATTTGCATTGAATTGTAAATTGATTTGGTGAGAATGGACATCTTTATGATTTTTTCTTCCTATACATAAATATGCTATCTCTGTCTTTTTAAATTTTTGTGCATGACTTTCAATAAGATTTTTATCACTGTAATGATTCAAAGCTTATACAGCATTGTCCCGGTACCTGCCCATGGGGGAAAAAAAATAGCTTATACAGCATTGATAAAGTTATTGAAATTTTTTAAGTTGATGTACAGATTTTTATTAAATTTTCTGATTGCTGCCAGTGCATAGAAATTAAAATTGATATTTCATATTGTTTTCACATCCAACAAAATTACCAAATTGACTTTTTAAACTTATTATTGACATATATTTTGGAATTTGCTACATGAAAGTCATATAATATACAAAAAAGAAATTTAGATCACAAGATCTCCTGGTTTCTATTGTCTTTTTTTAATTTTTTAAGCTTCGGTGAATTAAGGCATTATTGAATTAAAGCTGTCATTCATTCTTATCATTGACTTTTACTCATTCATCTTAAGGGAATACATTCAATAAGTTTACATAAATGTTACATTTCATTAGTGCTTTGGTAGCTGTTTTTCACCAGACTTACAGAATTCTTTCCAATTCCTAAACTGCTAATAGCTTTTGAAATTATATATAAATATTGTGATTTTTATTGTTTGTTATAATTACAATTGTTTTCTTTCTTTGACTGTTTATAAGATAAATTATACCTTTGATTTAACATTTATAAAACATTCAACTATCATTGCATTCTTAGAATGAACCAAGACATATCCAAGATATTGCCATGATATCTTTTGTGACCAAGATATAGCCATATCTTCCTTTAATAAGTTATTAAATTCAGTTAGCTATATTTTTAAGGATTAGAACATTTATTTTATGAGAGATTAACTTTATTTTTTTATTTTACTAACATATTATGTTTTCTTGCTCATTTTAATTCCTTTTTTAACTTTATTGTGTTCTTGTGTTGACTGCTTAAATACATTCTTTATTCAATAACTATTTAAAACTACAATTTTTTTCAAATTTCGTATTTGCTGTATTACTTAATATTTTATTTTTAATAATTTTATTCATTCAGTTCTAAATATTTTCTAATTTCTTCTTAGGCAAAAGAGTGCAGAAATGTGTGTTTCAATTTCAATTTGAAATATAAGGTATGTCAGTTAGCTATTGTGACAAGAATGCTCTGTAGCATACTGCCCCAAACTGAATGGTCATTTACTATTATTCACAAGTCTATGAATTGATAGAGTAGTTCTAGTTTCTAATGTGCTTACTTATCCAAATGTGATCGACTGTAGATTTAGTACACGGATCTCCTCTTGCCTGAGACATCTACATGTTTGTGGCTTTACGTGTTTGTCTCAGCATACCACTTGTATCTATTCCACAAGCTAGTTTAAGAATGTTCTCATAATAGGCCAGAGGTCAAAGATAAGGGTGAAACACCCAAGCACTGTTTCATAATTTGGACATGGATGCAGAGAAGTATGAAAATTTAAGGCATTAATGCAATCATTTTACCACATGGAATTGGCTAGTTGTCTTTTTTCTATTAGTTTCCAATTTAATTGGATTATAATCAGAAATACGTCTGTATGATACCAACATGAATTTTTGTGGCTAGATATATATGTATATAGCAGTTTCTAAAGTATTTGTCATAAAATCTCTGTATATATTGGTGGATGTAGAACAATTATGTTCCTAGTGAATTGAAAATATTTTATTATTTTTAGGACACTTTTTATTTCCAATAATCCTCTACTGAGTTAAAAGGAATTGCTGATATTTATATTTGTTGCATCTTCCTTCTTCTGGCAAGTATGTATTTGGAGCATTTTCCCAGCATTTGATTTTAAATTTTTATGCATCATACAGTATTAAATGTAGTCTTTTTTGACTATAATATAATTGAAATTTTTCAATCTAATATTTTCTGTAATTATCCCAGAGAATTTTTATCAATTTGAATTTATTTTGAAAATATCTATACTTAATTTCTAACATTTGTTCATAGTCTTTCTATTTTTTAATTATTGTCACTTGCATTATTCTGTTATTTTTTTTTATTTGAGAGGATGATATTTTTGTTTCAGTTTCCTTTCTTTTTCCATATTTTTCCTATACTTGTATGGAAGTTAAATGCTGCACTAATACTTAGGTATACTTTTTTGGTCAGTTTGTACCTGAACTTCTGTTAATTTAATGTGAGTTCAATGTCATTAATCTGGGAATTTTTATCTATTTACACAAATTGGAAATTGGATTAAATTGTCAAGTTTCACAATTCTTTGATATGTTTTATCTAAATTTTTAAATTTATGTTTTATTTTCCTCTGATTTTTTTCTTTCTTTTTTTTATAATATTATTTAGGACTATTTGAAAATTTCTTTATATTTTTTGAGTGTTTTCATTCTACTTGTTAGTTAAAGATTTATCTCTATTGTTATAGTGACTAAGCTTAATGCATATTTAAATATTCCTGGAGTTAACCATCATATTTGCTATATTGCTTAATAACATAAAAAGTATACAATCCATTGGGTTTATCTCTTATTCTTAAGCTTATCAGCTTTTTAAAGTTTGGAATTGCCCAGTTTTCTATTTTTAAACCTTTATGTTCTCAATTTATATGCACTTATTTTATGATCTCACCCGATCAAAGAGTTTAAATTACAAATTGTAAGTTGAAGACTCCAAAATTTGCATTTCTTTCTGACATGTTCTCCCCAGAACTGGAACCTTATAAAGCCAACTGCCTACTCCACATCTACATGGGACGTCAACTTATATTTCATAATTTTGTTATTTAAACCTGAGCGCTAGCTCTTACCCCACCCCAATCATGCTCTCATTGTTATCTTCTCCATTTGATTTAATGGAAGCTCAGTTCTTCCAGTAACTCAAATGAAAAATATAAGCATCAAAATGAATCTACTCTTTTTCTCCTACTCCACATGTTTACCAGAAATTCGTATCAACTTTACCCTCAAAGTATATGTTGAATTTCACTCTTCTCAGCACATCCATTGATATTATCCTGGTCAGAGCTACCATCATTTCTCACCTAAATTTACCAAATTAACTTCACAGTATAAGCTGTAATGAAAAAGAGAAAATAGATAACATGGCACAGGCTGCACACAAGTATATTTTTCTTGATGTAACTGTTCAAAGGAAGCCAGAATTTTCTGCTTATAATGTCATCCAGGTATCCAGGAACTGAATATGTTATCACTCTTGCATCTCTTAGAGTGAAGTTTTTCTTCTTAAGGTTATGAAAGGATATTTGTATTCTGGCTGGAGAAAATGTTAAAAAGAAGTGAAAAATATATATATGTATTTTTCTAAATGCAATCCAAAAATTGTACATATTAGTTTATTCACATGGCTTGAGCAAGAACTTAATAACTTATGGATACTAGAAAAGTTAGATAGCCAAAAAGGTAATATGAATTACTCCTGATAGATTGAAAATTGTCCCCTAGTGAAGTTTTCTCCAGTCCTCCTAACCTTGAGTAAAGAATTTGATCATGCCTTGATGCTGCCCTCAAGAATGTCTTGCAATTAATACCCATATCATGTGACTCACTGTGGAGATTTAAAGTAATGGATTCACTCAATAACAATATTTACTTGACAGCTCAAATTTAATTTATATAATCATCCATTGTTATTATAATTAAATTTTATGTGAATAGTACCATTACAAGGAAAGGTTTTATGATCAATTTTAGTTTGGTATTCTTGTTTCATAGAATACTATTACAAATAAGTCTTATGAATTTATCAACTTTTTTGCATACTCTGTTCAGTTTCATTCTCTCATTTTGATCTCCATCATAATTGTCATTGTGAGTTGCTGTTCTTAATACAGAACTCTGGATAATGCCATAATACTGGTCATTCTTAAAATGCAATCTAGATGTCATTCACATCAAAACCAACATAAGGCTGATATTCACAGCAGGATGTCAGAAACTTAGATCAGATATAAAATATCTCAAGGATATAAATACATTGGCTCTGAAATTGCAAAGTTGAGTCTTCATCCAAATTCTAATAATTTCAACCTTAGGATCATTGGGCAAAGTTTCATCATTATCAAAGTTATTGGAATAAATGTCTTCAAGTATAACACAAAACTTAAAATGTGATGCCAAAAAAAAATGCTCTCTTTCTGGCATTTATATGATCACAAACTGAGTTTTTCTTTTTTTCAATCTCAGTTACAATATATGTTTTTGTATATTGAAATGGTTTAACTGGTAATTTGTAAGTGTAGTTCTTTTCATATAATTCCTAAGAATACCTAGAATCTGTTTCCATATTAAAAACATCATTTGAAGACAGAATTAAAGTAAGCATGTGATAAAGATATGTTTATGTGTTCATTAATTTTAAAAAAAGTGTCAGCATGGGTGTGAATTATGCAGGGATTTGCTAGTAAGAAAATAGTAGCTCTTCAATAGAAATAATGGAGTAGACTAAGGAGGATGAAGTGGGGCATGTGAGTGGTGGCATCTTTTGCACATATGAGGCACAGTTTCAGGACTGGAAACTACTGAGAGTTGTTTTGGTAGAGATATGATGTGTCTGATCTATCATTTCTAATTTAACCAGAGAGTAAAAAGTGAGTAATAAATTCATCAATATCTTGGTGTTGTGGTTAAATTTTTATTGAATTTATTGTGATGACAATATACTTACATTCAGTTATTTTTTCCCCAGTTCCCTCTCTCTCCCTTTCTACCGCCTCCATTCATTTCCCTCTATCACTTTTCTCTTTCTCTTCCTTCCATCTTCTTTCATTCCTACTTCCTGCCTTCCTTCCATCTTTCCTTCTTTTATCCTTAATTTTTTTCATTCTTTTTGCTCCTGTTTAGTTTTCTTATTCCTGTCTTTCTTATTTATATATTTTTCCCTCATTGTTTCCCATTAGAACTCTAGTGCACCCTTGTATTTGATATCCAGAACCCATGAATTTCTACAGGATACAAATTGCTTTTCCTTTCAGAGCTCATTACTTACTTAATTAGTGATACAATTGATCTTTTATGCTAATTCTTCCATCCACCATCCTCCTTCTCCTCCAGGAAGACCCACTACATTATGTGAGACTGTGGGGAAAGCTGAAATTTGGCTAATCCGAACATACTGGGATTTTGAATACCCTCGTCCATACTTACCTAATTTTGAGTTTGTTGGAGGATTGCACTGCAAGCCTGCCAAACCTTTACCTAAGGTAATTCTGTTAAATTGGAAGATTTTATGTACCCCATGGCACTATATCTGATCCTTATTTTCTGTTAAAGATCACTCCTTCATAACAGACACATGGATTAAATCATTTTAGATCGTCATTTCAGTAATCTTTTCCAGGTCACAGGTGCTATTCTGAGTAATATTAAGTATGTTTGTCTTTACATTAAAATATTAAACAGAAGAATGACATGGACACTCCTTAAAAATGTCCTTGTGGTTATCATTCAGGGGATGAATTAGAAGGATGGAAAATTAGAGCCACAGAAATCACTAGGGGGCTAACAAGTATGACAGTGTTCTGAATAAGACAATTTACCATGATAGGAGAGAAATGAATTCCTTTCTAAACAACTTTGGGCTGGAGCCACAGATTTGGTGAATAATAGGAAATGTTGAGGGTAGATATAGATTTGATGAGGACTCCAATTTCTATCATGGGGTTTTATTTGGACACTAGTAAATTTTACTGAGATAGGAAACACTTGGTGGAAAAAGTTCTTTGAACTGAGGATGATGAGCTCATTATGGACCTAATCATTGTGAAGAGATAAAGCAATTTTCAGTGGACTTTTCAAGGAATATTTGGGTAGTACAATGTCTCAATTTCAGCAGAAGGCAATAGAAATAGTTTGAGATTCATTAGCATATAGTAGAGCTCATAGAACTGAGATATCGAAATGTTGGATTGGTTCTTTATAAATGTGCCTTATTTTTGTAAGAAAAGAGAAACTCATATAACATACATCAAAGTATAAATGTACAGTCCAAGCTAACTGTATTGAGTATCAAAGAAAATACTAGATAAGCATTAGAATATTGTATTTAATTATCAATAGGCAATTAGAATACAGACCCTATTTATATGGGTTGTGGGAAAATGAGCAAAGCCTGTATAGGAATGTATCAGCATAAATGTTATTCCCAGGAGAATCCTTTATTTTCTTATATGATTATATTTCTATTGATGTATGAAGTCTCATTTCAGGATTCTGAATATCCTTTGCTTAGCAGTGAAATTATGGTTGTAAACCAAGAACCATTGAGAGTTGGTACTATAGAAAATAATGAATGACAATTTAACTAGAAATATAGAAGGACATGGGACATAATCATGGCTTTCTAGATCATTTCTCATTGAGCATTATTATGCTTGTCCTTCCACCTCCCAGCCTCCCATCTCAACCTTTCCCCTGATGAGCACAAATACATCACATGAATCTCATGATTTCACAAAAACTTATCAGATAAATGATACAAGGAGAAAATTATTGCCTTTCAAATTCAGTTTATCTATTGATATAGAAGTTAAGGAAATATGAATATCAATCATCATTTATAACTCTTCTGAGTTATTTATGTCAGTCAATGAATACACAAAATAAAAATGACACTGGAGACGTCCATGACCGGACACACATTGTACGCCAGTCTGGAACAGGAGGAAAGACTGAATTCCTAGCACAGAACTGTAAGTAAAATCTCCTGAATTGTGGAGTATGGTTCCCCTTCCTCACTGGCACTGCAGGTTGTTTTGGAAACACTTTCCCATGGGAAAAATAAAATTTTTAAAAGATGCTGCAAATTTATAGCATATAAGATAAGTTTGTGTAATAGAGTTTGTATGTATATACGTAACGCCAAAGCATATACTTCATTAGGGCGATGTTTCTTATTATCATGTGACTTTCTATTCCAAAGCTTTCAGAAGTCTTGTCGACTGACTTTACTAGGAGCAAAGCAAAGAGGGATCAAACAAGCTTCAATTGCAGATTTAATCAACAAATTTGGAGTGCTGAAAACAAGCTCTGATCATAGATAAACTCAGAACAAGCATGAAAGTAATCCTGAGGTCTCTCCTGGCAGAGAGGAGGTGGGCAGATAAAACAGGAAAACAAACAAACAAAAAAAAACAGAGAGGATTTTGGAATCAGCTGAGCTCAAAATACTGAAAAACGGTTGTACACATAGAAAGTGACTCAAAAGTCAGGTACCAAACTCCGGTTTTTGACTGGCAAACTCTGGTGGCCAGCTGATCTGGTTAGGACTAAGGTAAATCAGAATACAGGGTAAAGAATGATATTACCTATATATTTTTTTATTATTATTTTAAACTTCAACTCCTAGGAGACCAAAGGAAGAGATGTTTATTTGCTACAAAATTTATATTTTCTAGCAGCACACTATCTAATTTAACCTGTATGGTCAGTCAATTCAAATAATATACTTATGTAGAACCTTGAATAGGGAATGGGATCTTGTTACTTTGTACAAGTTAATATAATATCCCAACACCTACCAGAGTAATTTGAGCAGAAAATAAAAAACTGTTTACAAAATCCCTTTGAGGAACTGGGGGAAAATGTGGAAATATTAAACTTCCCCACCTGGGGAACTTCTGATATTCTCTCAAGCATTAGGAACTCCAAATTTAATAAGCCAAGCCCTTGATTATGAGGCTTGCCCTCATGAAACTTATTCCTGCAAAGAAGAAACTGAGCTTACTTATAATTATGCCTAAGAGTCACCCCCAGAGAAGCTCTTTTGTTGCTGAAATGTGGCCTCTCTTTCTAAGCCAACTTGGCAGGTGAAATCACAGCTGTCTCCCGACCTAGGACATGACTGCAAGAAGTGAAAATATACCTGGCAACATGGGATATGACTCCTGTGCATGAGCCTGGCCCTGGCATCATGGAATTGAAAAAACTTCTTGGTCTAAGGGGGAAAAAAATGAAACAAAATAAAGTTTCAATGGCTAAAAGATTTCAAATACAGTCGAGAGGTCACTCTGGAGGTTATTCTTATGCATTATATAGATCACTCTGGAGGTTATTCTTATGCATTATATAGACATTTCTGTTAAGTTTCTAGTGTATTAGAATAGCTACAAGGAAATACCTGAAATTGTTGAACTTTTAACCTAGTAGCCTTCATTCTTGAAGAGGATTGTACAACTCTATAGCTTTTATGGTGTGACCTTGTGATTGTGAAAACCTTGTGACTGACACTCCCCTTATCCAATGTGTGGGCAGATGAATAATAAAATAAAGACAAAAAAATAATGGCGGGGGGCAGGTATAAAGGGTTTGGGGATCTTCTGGTTGTTCTTTTTCTTTTTATTTTTTTCTTTGGTATAATGAAAATGTTTTAAAATTGATTGTGGTAATGAATCCATAATTATAAGAGATATATTTACTCCTAAAGAAATTAGATTTTTCTATCTGATGAAAATGGTTTCATGGCTCTCTCTATGGCGAGCCATTGATTCTATAGTTTGGATGATTATATGTTATGCGTCTATATCTCAATAAAATTGCATTAAAATAACACTAAGAGGGCAAAAATAAAATTAAAACTGGGATAGAGTGAAATCAGGATCCAAAATTCAACTGACACATATGTACCTTTTTATGTACATTTGTACATAAACACAGACATACACAAAGTTGTTTGGAATAGATGAATCAAAATAGTACAACACTAGTTTCTTTGGCTTCTCAGATGTTCCACTAACATTAATTCAAGATGAAATGTCCATCTACTTTCACCTAATATGTTTCCTCTTCCCTGATGATATTCATACCCATAAACTGAGAAATATGGTAAGGTGCTACAAATGGTTGCATAAAGAATGTATGACATATATTTAGAGGATATATGTTAGGCCATAACATAGAATATGATGTTAATACCTCTAAACCCATAGGCTGCAGTGTCAAACTTCCAAAAGTGTAAGTCTTGACACAGGAAATTGCCTAACAATTCTGGCATAAGACTCAAATTAAGTAAAGAAGCCAGTGTTTCAGTCGTATGGAAGTTTTGTACATAAAAAAAAGACAAAGAAGTACTGTCATAATATTTTTTTGTGGTATACCAACATTCACCATGTGATCCTTTTTAAAAATATATTATCATATGTTCCATTCTTAGCAAATGTCTTCTTAGACTGATTAATCAGGAATGTGTAAACTTGAGAAAAATAATCTTGAACCTCTGTCTGAAAAGAAAGATAATGAATTTACTAATACACTATTGGATGTAAAATAGCTTGCTAAAAATTCTAGAAGCCCACTTCAGGACACTTCCTTAAGCTTACTTCCAAGTAATATTTTTATATTTTATTAACAACCCAGTGTTTGGTAAATTTAAACCTGGGAGATAACAGTGTCCATCAACCAGGTAAAAAGGCTGTCCTTTTATCATCTATTGTTTTTGTGTAATTATTTGATTAATGCCATTCCTGATAATCAGTGACTATATATTTAAGCCATAAATATGAGATATATTTACTCCTAAAGAAATTAAATTTTTCTTCTTTTAATAGAGCCTAACAATGGTTTTTGCCCTTTGCTTGAATCTTCAACTTAAGAAATTCAAGTGAACCTTAATATTTTTCTTTTGATACTGGACTTTTGTAATAGAGGTTTTTGGGTTTTTTTCTCTGCAGGAAATGGAAGAATTTGTCCAGAGCTCAGGTGAATATGGTGTTGTGGTGTTTTCTCTTGGGTCAATGATCAAAAACCTCCCAAGAGAAAAGGCCAATCTCATTGCCTCTGCCCTTGCCCAGATCCCACAGAAGGTTAGTTCAACAGCTTATCTTGTTGAAGGTTAGTTCAACAGCTTATCTTGTTGACATTGTTTTAGTTTCTGCAAAACTTTCTTTCAATTTCCAATAACACATTCATCTTTTCCTTTAAGGTCGCATCAGAAGTAAGTTTTGCATCCACATTTCTATCAGCAGTCTCTTCAAAGCATTTTAGGCTTTTCCTATCAAACACATCGAATTTTTCTGCCACTACCCATTACCCATTTTCAAAGCTGTTTCCACATTTTAGGTATTTGTAATTGCTGCACCCCACTTGCTGGTACCAAAAACTGTTTTAGTTTCTGGCTGTGAAAACAAATACCATGCACTGGCTTGGCTTAACAACAGGAATTTATAGTCTCATGGTTTTGAGGCTAGAATTTTAAATAAATCATTAAGTGAGACGTTCTCCCAGGAGACTGGCATTCTGTTGCCAATTCTGTCCTTTGCCTTTCTTTCACAGAGCAATGCATATGGAGGCCTCTCTTAGTTTCTCTGGATCTCATTGCCTTCCTACTTCTTCTCATGGTTTTCTCTTTTTCTGTCTGAATTTTATTCTGATAATAAAAAACTCAAGTAATAGAATTAAGATTCATCCTGATTAGTTTGTCCACACCATAAAATAAGTAAACTCATCAAAAGGTACTATTTACAATGAGTTCACACCCAGGAAAGGGTTAAGATAAAGAACATGTATTTCTGAGGTACATAATTCCAAGTCACCACATGCAGCTACAATAACAATTGGAAAGAAAATGTAGCCAAGAGTGCTCCTTTGAGATGACTGTGGGAATTCATAATAGAACATTATTAATCTTGTATAATTTGAAAGACATGGCTATCTTGTATAACAATCAAGATCATTAAGTAAAAGTTTGCTAAATATTAAAATAGTGTATTTAGAAACATATGATCAGTTTTCTCATCAGCCTTGGAATTACTGGGGAAATATATTTTTGTAGTCATATGTTTTAAAGACAATAAACATGAAAGAATTAGGCCCCTATTAATATTTCAGCATCTGAAAATAAGATCTGGTCTGACTAAATGACTAAAAGTGGAGAAGAATTGTGCTCAATAATATACTCCACATCTCCAGGCACTCCTAAGACTATATCGGTGCATAGTTGAGTTAGAAGTAGCAGTCTAGATTCATTTAGTCTTACTGCATAGAGTATTCTATAGCCAAAAATCATGTAAAATCTTAATATTATCATCAAGCAATATACATTTCCTTAATTATGATATTCTCTTAATCTTAAATTGTTGTCACTACATTTCTAGATTCAACACTTTGGATATTGCTACTTATGGACTATCCAAGGGCTCCTTTTATTTATATATTTCTTAAAACAAATGAAATATTATCAGAACAAGTATACTAATTGTGTATGTTAACTTTGATTCTGTGTTTAATTATTTTCAGGGAAAAGTATAGGATATCTGTACCTTTATTTATTATTTAATCTGAACTTAGTCTAATAGACTTCCCAAAGAGTAAAAAGCATGTAACAAAAGTTTCCTATCCTAACAAGAAACTTAATAGAAGAATGGAGTGAAAGCAAACCACTCCTTTCATTCTCATTTAAAAAATTCATTTTAAAGATAAAAGGAAGGGGGGGAGGGAGGGAAGGATGAGGCAGACAGAGACAGAGAGGAAGAAAGAAAGGGAAAAGAGAGTGGGGGTAAGAGAAAGAATGGAAGAAAGGGAGGAATGAAAGAAAAAAGAGAGGAAAGGAGAAAGAAATGAAATCAATCTTTCAAATAAAAGACATGCAAACTATAAAGCAAATTATATTTATGAAAATATTGGATTTCAAAAGCAAAAGTAAGTCCCAGTGACATAAATTTACACAGAAATTATATTGTCTTCAATAAATTTTAACTCTCAACCCTAATTGATCAAAACGTGCTTTATATTTTCTAATTTTGTTACTATAATCTCATAACCCAAAGCTTTTAAATGACAATTGTCAATATTAATTTGTGATAAAACATAAAATTGAACCATGAGAATGAGTATGGCCCAGTAACTTAAATTTACAAACAAATCCATGTTTTCTGCAATATGTTTAACTCCATATCTTGATTAAACCAGTACTAATTTATTTTTCCATCCTGCACTTGTAATTTCACAACCCAAATTTTCTTAATTCACAACTGTCAAAATATTAATACTATACCTAATAAACAATAATAAACTATAAGCAATTTCTTAAATAAAAAGACAGTTTTAAACAATCTTACTAATTCATTCACTATTTCTACTGTTTCCACCTCTCATCTATTACCTGAAACTGGATCAGAAAGAACTGTGATTATGTGATTTGTAAATGGTTCTAAAACCTTAAAATGCCATTATCTTGGGGTTTTACTTGTGAAATAAATTCATTTTCTACCACAGGTTTTATGGAGATACAAAGGAAAGGAACCAACCACATTAGGAGCCAATACTCGGCTCTATGACTGGATACCCCAGAATGATCTTCTTGGTAAGATTGTAGGGGAGAAAACCTGTAAAGTTCCATGAGGGATAAGTTGGGTAACTATTTTTTTTTTTTTTAATTTTTTTACATGGGCAGGCACCGGGAATTGAACCCGAGTCCTCTGGCATGGCAGGCAAGCATTCTTGCCTGCTGAGCCACTGTGGCCCGCCCTGTGTAACTATTTAACAATAGGAAGTTTCAAGGCATATTTAATAATTGTAAAATTTCACATTTTATTTCCTATTTTAAAGCAGATAGAATACAATAATTCTCCACCAATTTTATAGATTTATGTTTTCTATGATTGACTTAAGTGTATCCTCAGTTCAGACTCATTACTCATCAAGTTTCAGGCTCAGTTCAGGCAGCATCACTCCAGTGAAACCTTCCTGACAATGCGAAGGTGTGAAGTCATTCTTTCCTAGGCTGCAATTTCCTGCGCTAGCAAAGTGACAGGTGTTTAACTTTTATAGAACATGTTTCCTTCTTGAGTGATTAATCCTGTTGCTTTTTTCCCTTTAGTCTCTGAAATTATATTAACATATTATGATGAAACTCTCCCCTACTTCTCACCCAATCCCCAAACTAGGTCATCCTAAAACAAGAGCGTTTGTCACTCATGGTGGAATGAATGGGATCTATGAGGCTATTTATCACGGGGTCCCTATGGTGGGAATTCCGCTCTTTGTTGATCAGCCTGACAACATCCTGAACATGAAGGCCAAAGGAGCAGCTGTGGATGTGAACATAGACACCATGACAAGTGCAGATTTGCTCCGAGCTTTGAGAACAGTCATTAGTGAACCCTCGTAAGTACTATTAGAAAATGTCCAGTGTTCACATGGGAGGAGCTTCTGAAGCACCTTCTCTTCACTCCACCTCTCGCCACGCACTGAGTCCTGGAAATGCTGGAAATGCTGCATCCATGAGCACACTCCAGGCTGAGACAGCCATGTCAGGACTGTAAAAGTAAAGAATAATTTCTGAGATGGATGTGGAGAGGCCTGAGATGGGATGGGAACTTCCCCTCTTCTAGCCACTAGGGACCTCAGACCTTGGGGGTCAGGCACAGCAGTACCCCTGACTCAGACTTCACTTCTCTGGAGGCCTCAGGTACAGCACACCCTTCTTACAGCCTAATGCAGCAGATCTGTACTCTGTCCACAGAGATAATCTTCAGACAAGGCTTGTTCACAAAGCCTGATGCATTAAAGCATCTAATTCATAGAAAACATACGAATATATTTTATATTCAGATATGAATATATTTTTAATATGAATATATGTTTAATATAAAGGTTGCTCTATAGATGAAAAGTTGGAGGCTCAGATCCCTTACCCCCTAATTGATTAATGGCCAGCCCCTCAAGGATGTTAAAGACACCTCAGCCCTAACCTTCCTGACTCAGGGAGGGAGAGTAAGCCAAAGCAGAGAGCTGAGCTGGCCAACAACAGGCAGAACTCTATTGGCTCACCTGGCTCCTGTCATCTGCAGCACCCAAGCTATGCCCAGAAGCCTGATCCCAGTAAACAGCATTTAAAAGTCCCAGCATGTGAGATTTGCCTTCCTTGGCAGGAACCATCAAAACAGAATATTTTTCATCTGCTATTTTAAAAAATGTAATTTTTGTAGGTTGTTTATTTTCAAATAACCACCAAAAGATGACAAATATAAAAATTACATTTCAGTTAATTTACCAAACCAAGTGTTTTACTGAAACTGAAATTAAAAACTGATGACCGCAGATATTCCATCAAAATATTTTTCAGAATGAATATATAATATTATGGCTCATAAAAATTCTCAGTTTTTTCCAGAAAGATCTGTTTATTTTTGCAAACCATCAGGTGAGGACAGAAATGGAAGAGATAATTTGCTTGATATTAGTCATTCTGAAGTGATCATTGTTAACACAAAGTATAAGCCATTCATCACTAACACATAATACAGGAAAAGAGTTGTAGATGAATTAAAAATTTTATAAATATTGGTTGGTACTATATGTGGCTCTTTAAAATTGTATGTCAAGTATAATATCATCTGATTTAACTGAGAAATAAATCCAAATGAAACATAAACTTTATTGAATTTTAGATAGATCTCTTCATTAATTTTTCTCTTAAAGAGTTCCCTTAGATAATTAATGTTATGTGAGTATTTTAGTTTGCTAATGCTACCAGAATGCATTATACTAGAGATGGAATGGCTTTTGAAAGAGAATTTGTTGTTACAAGTTACAATTCAAAGGCCTTAAAAATGCCCAAACTAAGACATCTAGAGAAAGATACCTTGACTCCTAAGAAAGGCCGATGTCCGTCACATGGAAAGTCATGTGGCTGGCATCTGCTGGTCCTTCTTCCCAGATCTATTGCTTCTAACTTCTGATTCCAGTGGCCTCCTCTCTAAGTGTCTGTGGGTCTTGACTTAGCTACCCTGGGGCAAAACTCTGAGTTTCATCTCTTAGCTTAGCATCTCATGGAAAGCTACATAGCAATGTCTGCTGGGCCCTGCATCTCCAAATGTCTGTGTCTAGGTGCCTGCTCTCTCTATGCTTGAAGTTGGCACCTCAAGCATCTTTGAATGTCTTCTCTGAAGCAACTGTGCTTTCTTCCAAATGTCTCCCCTTTTAAAGGATTCTAGTAAATTAATTAAGACTCACCTTGAATGTGTGGGGTCACATCTCCATCTAATCAAAAGGTCACACCCACAATTATGTGCATCTAACATCTCCATGAAAACACTCTAATCAAAGGTTCCATGCCAAACAATGGTCTGGTCCTACAAGATTGGATCAGGATTGAGAGAACATGGCTTTTATGGGGTACCTAACAATTTCAAACTATACAATGTATAAAATGGTTTGAGTCATTATTTTATACTTTATGACTTTAAATTTACTCATTATCATATAAATAACTGCTATGGAAGTAATATAATTTACAATTTATATTACTTATATGCCAATTTAAATATGTTAATATGCTACATTTATTACATTTATTATCCTTACCCTTGTTAAGTTCTTTTGCTATATTTTAATGGATTCAATGTTCACTATCTGTCTTTCAATTAGACATACTATATTTCAAAGTAGTTTTGGATTGGTTTCCTCTCTGAGAAACTTATATAGATTTTTTAAAATAAAAAGTCATAGATTTCAACTCTCTGTGATAATGTTTAGCAATGTTTGTTTATTGTCTTTATGTAAGAATGAACATTGCCTAAGTATAATATACTTAAGTCTCTCTTTCCTTCAGGACTTTGTAAATATTACTTCTGGTTTAGAATGTTTCCTTAGCACTTTGTTTTTAATGTCATTTTATTAAGATATATTCACATTCTATACAATCCATCCAAAGTATACAATCAATGGCTTGCAGTTTCATCACATAGTTGTGCATTAAGCACCACAATCAATTTTAGAACATTTTCATTATTCCAGAAAAAAAAAAAAGGGAGAAAGCCCAAAACATTCCATACCCCTTATCCCCCCATCATTGACCCCTATCATTAATATGGTACATTTCTTACTGCTTATGAAAGAATATTAAGATATTGTCATTAAATATAGTCCATAGTTTGCAATAGTTGCATTTTTTCCTATACACCATTCTACTGCTAACTTCTTACAACAGTTTCATACATTTTTTCCTAGCTCACGGGAGAAATTTTTCGTGTTTGTACTAATTTTCATCTACCACAGATTTACTGTTGTTATATACATCCATGTTTTGACCTCAGGCTTTCCTTCTCATGACATGCATGAATCTAAACCTCCCCTATCAATTGCATTTATACACAATTCGACACTGTTATACTCACAATTATGTACTACCATCACCTCTATCCATTTCCACATACTTACATTTAACCTAGTTAAAACTCTGCACATCTTAAGCAACCACTCCTCATTATCTAGCCCTATTATATCTCCTGATAACATATACTCTGAATTCTATGTTTATGAGTTTACAAATTACCCAGATCAAATTAATGAAATCATACAATACTTGTCCTTTTGTGTCTGACTTACTTTTTCCAAAATAATGTCCTCAAGGTTCATCCATGTTGTTGCATACATCAGAACTTCATTCCTTCTTACCGCTGAATAATATTACATTGTATGTATATAGCACATATTGTTTATCAATTTGTCAGTTGATGGGTATGTCAGTTGTTTCCATCTTTTCAAAATTGTGAGTAATGCCATTATGAACTTTAATGTGCAAATATCTGATTGCATCCCTGCTTTCAGTTCTTGATATATACCAAGTATCAGGATTGCCAGATCGTAGGGAAACTCTATATTTAGTTTTCTGAAGAACTACCAAACTGTCTTCCACAGTGACTGTACCATTTTACATTCCCACTAGCAGTGAATAAGTGTCCTATTTCACACATCTTCTCTAACACTAGAGGTTTCCTGTCTGTTTACCAGCAGTCACTCTAGTAGATGTGAAGTGATATCTCAATGTGGTTTTGATTTGCATTTCCCTAAAAGCTAGTGAAGCTGAGCATCTTTTCATGAGCTTTTTTAAGCCATTTGTATATCCTTTTTAGAATAATGAGTATTCATATGTGTTGCCCATTTTTAAATTGGATTCTTGGTCTTTAATTATTGAGTTGTAGGGTTTCTGTGTATATTCTAGATATCAATATGGAGCTTCCAAATATTTTCTCCCACTGAGTCAAATCCTTTTTCACCCTTTTGACAAAACCCTTTGAATCACTTAAGTATTCAGATTTGAGGATGTCCCATTTATCTATTTTTCATTTCTTTGCTTTTGCTTTAGATGTACAGTCTAGGAAACTACTGCTTATATTTGGATCTTGAAGATGTTTCCATATTTTTTGAGGAGTTTTATGATACTGTCTCTTACAGTTAGATATTTGAACCATTTTGAGTTAATTTTTGAATAGGGAGAGAGCTAGATGCCTTCATTGATTCTTTTGGTTATGGACATTCAATTCTCCCAGCATAATTTAATGAAGTTATTATTCTGTCATGGTTGAGTGGATTGAGAGCTATGTCAAAAATAAATTAACCATAAATCTGAGAGTCTATTTCTGTACTCTTGATTTGATTCCATTGATCACTCTGTCTAGTTCTATATCAATACCAGGCTGTTTTAACCACCATGTTTTTTTAATATGCTTTAAAGTCAGGAAGTAAGAGTCCACCCACTTCATTCTTCTTTTTCAAGTTGTTTTTTCTGTGTGTGTTATTGAAGCCCCTTCCCCTTCCAAATAAATCTTATTAATAGTTTTTCCATTTATGCAAAGCAGGCTGTTTGGGATTTTGATTGGTATTGCATTGAATCTGTATCAATTTGTAGAGTATTGACATCTTTTTTTCTCTTTTTTTTAGTTTATTCATTTATTTTTTTCTACGTATAGTGCATATTCATCATCATAATCATTTCTTAGAACATTGGCATCAATTCAGAAAAAGAAATGAAAAGAAAACAGAAAAAAATTCATACATACCATACCCCTTACCCCTCCCTTTCATTGATCTACTAAATTTATTTTAACATTTGTTCTCACTATTATTTATTTATTTTTAATCCTTACTCATCTGTCCATAAGGTAGATAAAAGAAGCATCAGACACGAGGTTTTCACAGAGTATTGACATCTTAACATTTAGCCTTCCAACCCATGAACATAAAATGTCCTTCCATTTATTTAGGTCTTCTTTGATTTCTTTTAGAAATGTTTTTGCAGTTTTCTGCTTACACTACCTTTGCATTTTGGTAAAGGTTGTTCTTAGATATTTGATTCTTTTAGTTGCTATTGTGAATGCAATTTTTTTCATAATTACCTTCTCAGCTCTACATAGAAACACTACTGATTTTTGCATGTGACAGGATTGTCACTTTCCAGACCTCATTTATTAACTCTAGTAGCGTTGCTGTAGTTTTTTCAGGATTTTCTAAATACAGGATCATGTCATCTGCAAATAGTGAAAGTTTTACTTCCTCCATTCTGATTTGGGTGCCTTTTATTTTTTTTACTTGTCTAATTGCTCTTGTTAGACCTTCTAGCACAATGTTGAATAACAGTAGTGACAGTGGACATTCTTGTCTTATGCCTGATCCTAGTGGGAAGCTTTCAGTCTCTCACAATTGAGTATGATGTTAGTTGTGGTTTTTCATATATGCCCTTTATCACATTGGGGAAGTTTCCTTTCATACCTACCTTTTTAGGTGCATTTATCAAGAAAGTATGGTGGATTTTGTCAAATGCCTTTTCTGCATCAGTCAAGATGATCATATGGTTTTTCCCTTCTGATTTGTTAATGTAATGCATTATATAAATTAATTTTCTTGGTTGAACCATCCTCACATCCCTTGATCATGGCATATTATTTTTTCAAGGTGCTTTTGGATTTGATTTGCAAGCATTTTGTTGAGGACTTTACATCTATAATAGTCTATAGATTTTTTTCTTGTAATATCTTTCTCAAACTTTGGTGTTAAGGAGATGTTGGCTTCATAGAATAAATTAGTGTTCACTCTTCTTCAACTTTTTTGGAAGATTTTGAGCTGAATTGATATTAATTCTTCTTGGAATACTTGGTAAAATTCACCTGTGAAGCCATCTGGTTCTGGGCTTTTCCATATTGGGAGGCGTTTGGTGAACGACTCATTCTTTTTAATGTGTGATTTTTTTTTTTGTGGCCTTCTATTTCTTCACAAGTTAGTATAGGTTGTTTGTGTATTTCTAGGACTTTGTCATTTTCATCTTAGTTGTGCAGTTTGTTGGCATACAGTTGTTCATACTATCCTCTTATGTTCTTTTTTTTTTTTTAATTTGCATATGGGCAGGAGGCACCAGGGATCGAACTCCAGACCTCCAGCACGGCAGGTCGGAGCTCTGCCTGCTGAGCCACGGCAGCCGCCCACCTCTTATGTTCTTATGTATTTCTTCAGGGTCTGTGATAATGTCCCCTTATAATATTGGTTTTGTTTATTTACATCTTCTCTATGTTTGTTTTGGTCACTCTAGCTAAGTGTTTTTCAGTTTTAGTGATCTACTCAAAGAACCAACTTCTGGTAATATTGATACTCTGTATTTTTTTTTCCAGTTCATTTATTTCCACTCCAATCTTTGCTATTTCTTTCCTTTTCCTTGCTGTAGGAATAGTTTGCAGTTCTTTCTTCTAGTTTCTCTATGTGTTCAGTTAGTTCTTTGACTTTATCTTCACTTCTTTCTCAGTGTAGGCAGTTAGGGGTATAAATTTCCACACTGGTTTCCTTGCAGCCCATAAGTTTTGAGACATTGTGCTCTTGTTTTCAATAACCTGGAGATATTTGCTGATTTCTTTTGCAATTTTTTCTTTGAGCCCCTGATTGTTTTAAGAGTGTGTTGTTTAACTTATATATATTTGTGAATTTTTCAGTTCTCTGGCTTTTATTTATTTCGTTTCATTCCATTAGATCACAGAAAGTACTCTGTATAATTTCAATCTTTTTAAGTTTATTAAGACCTGTTTTGTCACCTGGCATGTGTTGCAACCTAGAGAATGTTCCATGAATACTTGAGAAGAATGCATATGCTGATTTGGGGGTGCAACGTTCTATATATGTCTGTTAGATCTGATTCATTCATCATATTATTTAAATTCTTTGTTTCTTTGTTGATCCTCTGTTTAGAAGCTCTATCTATGAAAAAAAGTGGTGTGTTGAAGTCTCCCACTCTTACTGTAGATATAATACAACAATACATTGTTTATAACTTCTTTCAGTTTTGTGAGAGTTTTTCCTCATGTACTTTGGGCACATTGATTAAGAGTATAAATATTTATGATTGTTAATTCTTCCTGGAATTTTCTCCCATTATTAATATATATTGTCTTTTTTGTCTCATAAAATTTTTTCATTTAAAATCTATTTTATCTATTATTCGTATAGGTACCCCAAGCTTTTTTTGGTTATTGCTTAGATGGAATATCTTTTCTTATCCTATATTTTGAACCTATTTGTATCTTTGAGTCTAAAGTGAGTCTCTTGCAAACAGCATGCAGATGGATGATATTTTTTATCCATGCTGCAAATTTGTTTCTCTTGATTAGAGGTTTTATAGTTTAACATTCAATGTTATTACTGTACATTCAGTACTTATATAAACCATTTTATCCTTTGGCATTTGTTTGTCAAATCCATCTTCTCTCTTTTTACCTTTCAGTTACCCTTACTAATAATCCTCATTTGTGACCTCTCCTCCAAACCTCTCTCTCCTATCTTTTTTTTTCAGCCAGCAGAACTCCATTTACTATTTCTTGTAGGGCAGATCTTGTTAATGTGCTCTGTATATTTTAAACTCAGCCTAATTTTGAAAGACAGCTTTTGACAATTTCTGTCTGTTTTCTGGGTGTGTTTTGTGTAGAGTCCAATTTCACCAGCCAACAATTGGATCTGAACTGTGCCATGTCTCCCTCTTGTCCTTGGTAGGCATGCTTCCCTAACTTACCCTGACCATAGGAGTCAACTGGGCAGAATCTGGAATGGCCAGAAACTGTTGGCCTTAAGGGAGAATGGACATTAGGAACCATGTCCAAATTGATTCATTCACTGTGATTTCTATGTCTATGAAATCAACAGTTCTATTTGTAAAAGACTGAGGTTCTGGGACACAAAGGATCAATTTTACCAGGCAACGGTTGGACCAGAACTGTGCTATGACCCCTCTGTTCCCAGGGAAAGGGCTTTCCTGACTCTCCTAGTCCACAGCAACTGGCCAGGTGTGAACAAAGCCAACCAGAAGCTGACAACCTCGAGGATGAGGGATGTGCACTAGAAACCACAGCAGAGTTGAGTCACTCACCATGATTTCTCTTTGTGTGGAAACAATGGCCCTACAAGAATCCCAGTCTCTTGTATGGAAAGGACCAAGGCTGCAGAACCCAGAGGATCAATTTCATTAGCCAAGAGTTGTATCCGAACTGTGCTGTGTCTCTCTCTATGATACTGGGGTAAAAGTTTTCCTTACTCGCTTACTCTGCTGAAACCAGTTGAGAAAGAACAAGGCCAATCCAAATTGCTAGCTTCAGGATTGGAGAATGGGCACTGGGAGCTGCAACCAAGTTCAGTCATTTACTACAGTTTCTTGATAGCAGTTTCTCCCTTTCTTTGTCCACCTCTTTCTTGTATGTTGCAATGTTCCTTGCTTCATCTTACAAGTCCCAGAACTATTTCTTTGGACAGTTTCTGTCTGTTCTGTAGGTATGTTTGTGAAGGAGTGAGTTCTCCTCTCCTTTTTCCAGTCTTCCTGAAAGTATTCTCTTTAGAATTTTTAAGTCTATCTAACCATGTTCTCTCTTTAAAGACAATTTTTTTCAGATTGGACAAAAGGTTTTTTTTTCTAATTCACAAATTAATTGTGATATGTCCTTATGAATCATCTCATGCATTTTTTCCCTGGGTTAAATGTGTCTAACAATGCTACAAATCTAGGACAATAAATAATTCAACTTTTCTCCTAAAACAATTTCTTTTTGCTTTTTATTTTTAGAATTGTTTTTTTTTTCCTAAATTTTATTCTCTATTTCAAAGATATTGGGTTGCAATTTCCTTGGAATGAATATTTTTGCTTTATCTTCCTCTATTATTTTCTCTGTAATTTGTTGATCAACTGCTGTCTTCCTAATTCATGGGGATTCTATTGTGTATTTCCTAAAATTTGGTAAATTGACCTTTTCTGCTTGAGCATTGAATGCTCTTTCTAATTTCTTTACTAATTTACAAAGTGTTACTTTTACCAATTTATTTAAACTGTTCTCTAATATCTTTCATCATCTAAAATTTTGTCATCTGATTTTTGATCACTTATTCTTTAACTTCATATTCCTAATATACTTCAAATTATCTCTTCTTTGAGTTTTATGTTAGGCTGACTGTATTCTTCATCTTTAATATTTATATTTTAAGCATTAACGTGTCCTTGATTTTGTGATTTCAGGCCATGATTTTTATCTTGGTTTAAAAGCATTTTCCTGATACTGTGAGGGTGTGGTATATTTAAACTTGTTGTCATATTATCTCAGACTCAATTACTTTTTTCAGAGCTAAAATTTGAAGGGTGGATGTAATATTTCAATCAGTTTTCAGAAACCTGAACAAGGGAGTAAAGGAGAGGATGATATCAATTGGAATTTGTGCAGCTTTTTAAAGAAAACTTGGCTGCTTAAAACCATCTCTTAATGCCTTTTTGCTAGGGTTTATCAGATCAAGAAACCAATGAATTCATTTCCAATAAGGAAGGCAACATGTGACTTGAATCCATCATAAAAAGCCAGCCCAAGTTGTTCATTTTCCATTCCATCCACTTTTCAATCAATGAACTCATATTAATATATGTATGTATAAATCATAGTTTTCAGGAAATTATAGAAACTAATTTGGTAGTGAGGTAGGAAGTTAGGAGATAAGAAGTCTTGCTATAATTTTTGGATTTTCATAAATGGTGTCAATGATTTCTAATGAATTAGGCTATCACCATTCCTTCAGTTGACAGTTGTTGAAAATTTTGTTCAATTTATTAAATATCATAGCAACATTGTTGTGTGATATTTTTTCATTCCACTTCATTTTAATGAATCCTCCTTAAAACATTTTTAATGTGAAAATGTTGAAGCAAACAGTACAGATTCACTTGCACTAGTAGATTTTTCCAAGAAAATATCTTAAGGTTAACCCTAAACCAATCCTTATCTGTCAAATTATATGAGAACACAAGAGTGTAGAGTAGTGTATATATATGCCTGCATTTATGTTTCATTATTTCATTCCATCAGGAATTAAGGAATAGAAAACATTGCATTTGAATATATGTAAAACATATTAGTATCAATTATTAGAATATTATAAAATATCACTTTAGAATAGCGTGTATTAAAACATAAAATAATCCATTTTATTATGAGCATGATCCTTGTTATCTTACCACATTACCAGGAAAGCAAACTCTACTGTTACTTGGATTTATATATGCCATTTTATCAATCAAGTATATGTATATACATAATTGTGAATCTCTATTGTAAGTAAATAAACTTTGAAAAAACCTCTAATTTCAAGAGAGAGGCTTTCATCATCACTATAATTTTCCAAAATATATTACACTGAATCATGTAAAATACCATTTTGACCCTACATAGGGTTTAATACAATTGTGAGGAAGTCTGACAATTCTTTCCCACTTCGCTCTCAAAAGAAACACAAAACTAATTAGTCCTGATGCTGTACTTAAAGCAGCATGCTCATTCATGAATGAGGATACTTTCTCACCTGCCCAGCCCCAAGAATGTCCTATCTGGAACTGGATACCTCTACACAAACCACCTTTTTTCCCTAATATTGATGCCATTTGGCTGGAGCTTTTATTTCCATCCCAAAGCACTCGAAAACCTCCTATTTGTGGGTCAGCTACCAAGAAACTTCAAGAGAAAACATGTTTTGTCTTTCAAAAGACAGAGACTCTGTCCTGTGCTGTCGGGAAGCAGTTAGGGTTGTTAACTGCATGACAGTTGCTGCTGTGGTTCCCAACTATCTTAGAGGCCGCCATTCTGAGAAGATGTCTATCGTCAAAATTCAAAGTTCATGTTTAGGGACAAGCAATCACTTAAATCAGTCTTCTGTGCATCCTATCTTGGTACTATTAAAAGAGACATTATATGTGCATCGCAAACATACAAGTGAGTGCAAAGCAACAAGTATCATGGCGCCATGACCTTGGAAACTGAGAAAATGATGCAGCATTGTTGACTAGCAGCTACCTGTGTCAGCCATATTCAATGAGACAAAATTTAGAGGACACATTTAAATAAGCATTTTAATGTATCTTGTCCTGTCATCTGGGTCATTCACCATCTGGGCCTTGCAATAGTTGTGGTAATTGTAGTTCTACTTGTCTAAATTTTTCTTGGAAAAAGTGTGATACATGTTTATAACTGTTTATCCATGTTTTACTGTCTTCAAGTGCACACATCTGCTAAGAATACATTTCTTCCTCACCTTCCCCTTTATACCTGTTAAAAAGTTACCTAACCAGCAAAGTATATAGCACAGCAAGAATTAATATATTCCTCAACACTTCTATGGACCTTGTCTGTATAACTCTAATAATAAGTACCACATACCTATCCATAATACAAAAAGACCCTAATTTCTCTGTGTGTATTTTTTTTCCAGTTACAAAGAGAATGCTATGAGGTTATCAAGAATCCACCACGATCAGCCTGTAAAGCCCCTGGATCGAGCAGTCTTCTGGATCGAGTTTGTTATGCGCCATAAAGGAGCCAAGCACCTTAGGCCAGCAGCCCATGACCTCACCCTGCTCCAGTACCACTCTCTGGATGTCATTGGGTTCCTGCTGGCCTGTGTGGCAACCACTATATTCTTGGTCACAAAAAGTTGTTTGTTTTTTTGTCAAAAAATTAATAAAGCAGGAAAGAAGAAAAAGAGGGAATAAATACTTTCAATTTGTCAATGCCTAAGTGGGACAATTCTGTTTATTCTAGTCAACAAGTTTAATGACAACATTTCACCTCCTTCTTTTCCAATTTCTGATTCTACTCTCCCTTAGCCTAGTAACACGGCTGAGATTTTGACAAGACTATTAAGTAACGAACATACCCCATTCTTCTTTTGTCTTTTCCCAGGAGTCTACCTTGTTCCTCTCATTTTCTTGACACAAGGGCATTACTAATTCTAATATGTTCTATTCATAAATTCACTATCTTTATTTTTTCACCTTAAGTGATATACTGATGAGCAATATGCTAACTGTTGAGGAGTGCACAACTTATGAGCTGAATTTGATGGATGTAGGGAACTCAAGAGTAAAATTCACAAGTTCTCTTACACCATACAAATCGGGGATACAACATAGAAGCTTAGTTTGTTATGAGAAAATTAATGATTTTTTTCAATAAAAACAAGTCTTTCTGTTTGCCACGTGTTATTGGGATTAGAGCATAAATCGATAATGACTGTGACAGAGATCACACTAGGAAAGATTCACAATATTTCTGTAAAGCTCACCTAGAATATCAAGGCTTACATATCTTCCTATGTGCAATGGACAGTATTTGGCACTGCTTTAAAACAACACAGAAATTCAATGAGTTATTACTTTCTGTCAAGTGCAGAATATCATCAACATTTTAAAGATGAACACATCATTTTGGTGGAAAAAAACTAAAAAAAACGTATTTAGTAATTTTATGAATCTTTTAGTCAAAAGTACAATAGAAAAACTTAGAATTAATTGTTAACATAAATTTAAAAATCATGATTATTCAAAATCTCTTCTCAGTATATATTTTCAAAATTATAATTTGCTGTGAGAAAAGGAAGAAATATTAACACTGGAAATAAGATCATTTTATTGTTTTCTAGTCCCTATCTTGTAAAAAAGTAAATGCATCAATTAATTTTCATTTTTCTAAGGATATAAAATATTGAGTGACTTTCTTGACTAAAAATAGAGTATCTAAAGCTCTAAACTAAGACAAACATTTTTAAATTAATCAATTTTCATTAATTTGCCACATGTATTAAGGTTTGCAGTCCTTACCCTCTTATAATCAAAATGACATGCCAACTTAAAGATTTAATTTTACTAATTTATATAGTTTTAATGGGGATAAATGACCTTTAAATGGCTTACTGAAAATTCTGAAATTCTTACGTATTTTCATATGGCATATTTGGAACTTACTATTAATACAAAAATAACTCTGTGATGGAAGACATATTTCTTGATTGTGTATGTGAATAAAAGTGAAACTAAATTCTGTAACTTTTTCTGAATGCTGAAAATATAGTCATTATATTAAAATGTTTGTGATCCATACTGATAATGGATTTGAATTAATGTATTCTGAATTATATGTATTGCATTTTGCGAAAGGTGTTTATCTTTGCTTTAATCTCAGTCTGTTGCCTGAAATTAGAAGGCAGCTCTAAACCAAGATGCACTGAGAAATGGTGCACAAGTCATATTCCTTGAGCTGAAACCTGTAAACACTCAGCCATGATTTTTGGTTTCTGAGACTATTTGCCTCTTGCACACACATAACTGCCACACAATAAATACGACTCTCCTTTCCCTTCAATGTCCATTGTATTTTGAAATTAACTAGAATCAGATTCATCATGACCTTGTGGTACATTCTGTTCATGCCACCTAGTTTACATTGTACCACAAAGGGTGGTTAACAGCTCCTTTTGTTATGTGTTAACTTTCAGGTATCTACTTGAACTCTAAGAAATATCAAGCCTAGAACGCAGAGGAACATTCTGTTCAATAAATATAAGATTGGCTGCCAACAATATAGAATTCAGTATGTTATTCCATAGTACTGGGTGTGATAACATGGCTAGGGAAAAGAGGAAGGTCTGCATACCTCTTATTGACATGGGAGGAAACAGCATTACCCTAGATAATTCCACTGAAGAAAGTTAGGGATATGGAAACATCCAGCTAAGGGAATAAACAAAAGATGATCAGTTGCCAGAAGAACAAACTTTCTATCAACTGCAGTGCAGAAAGGATGAAAAGAATAGATAACACTCTTTTTTTCCTTTTTTTTTTTTTAATGGGCATGCACCAGGAATCGAACCCAGGTCTCCGGCATGACAGGCAAGAACTGTCACTGAGCCACCGTGGCCTGAGCAGAATCGAGAACACTCTTAAACCCCAGTAAGAACTTTAAATGTGGAAGCTTCACATAGCAAGTGAGAGAGTCATAGGGGACAAAGGCATTGCCAGAGAAATAAGATCAAAGCAGAGAGAGAACAGGCAATATATCGTCTGATTTCTTTCTTCTTGTTCTCTGACAATTTTCAGGTCCCTCTTCTGGTTTAATCTCACCAGAAGTTAAAAGCTAAAAATCCTGGGTAACACACGATGAATTATTCAGTCCTTGGAGCATAAACCAGGATAGAAAAAATGCTTTGAATGCAATCTTCTTCATAGTCATTCTTTTAATTGTTCAGATAAAGACTTCCCCAGGAAAACAAAAACCAAAGTCTATAAGTCACACTATATTTGCACAGTTCTGACAGTCCCGGTCCTAGAGTTGGTCAGAAATCTGATTGACAATTTATTTTATCTATTAATATTTAATTTGCCCCTTATCCTCTGGCATCAACTTTACTGTTCAGAATGTTTTAACTAGTAGGATGACCCAATTTAATTTACTCACAATCTATATGAGGATACAGACTTTTATTAAACTGTCCTGAACATTATTATTGGTCACCAGATTTTTAGTAGACATTATAGTAATTTCCAGATACTAAATGTGGTAGTTTGGAAGTGTTATGCACTTCAGAAAAGGCTATGTTCTTTTAATTCATCCCTGTGGAGACAGACTTATTATAGGTGGGACATTTTGATTAAGTTGTTTCAATTGAGATGTGACTCAGCCCATTCAAGGCAGGTTTCAATCCTTTACTTAATCCTTTGCTTAGTCCTTTATTAATAATTAAAAGACAGAGACATTTAGAGAGCTTAGAGAGCAAGGCCCTGGAGATGCTAAGAGAGGACCCACAGAAACTCAGAGAGAAAGTCACTGGAATCAGAAACTGAAACCAAGGGAACTCAGGAGCAAATAGCCAGCAGATGTCTGCCATGTGCCTTCCCGTGTTACTGAGGAACCCTGGATGCCAGCAGCCTTTCTTCAAAGCAGGTATATTTCTCTTAATGCCTTAATTTAGACATTTCCTTGCCTTTAGAACTATAAGTTTGTAAACTAATAAATCCCCATTTTAAAAGCCAATCCATTTCTCTATATTGCATTCTAGGAGCTTTAGCAAACCAAAACATTAGACATTATTTTGCTTATACCCATATTGTCATTGCAACCTAAATTGTTTTTGGTATTTTAGATCAATTACCCACACCAAGACAGTAACTAGTTCTCTGGCCAAATTCTACTACACTGAATCTCAAATTATTCAAGGAGTCACAGATATTTAATTCAAGTAACTCATATACATGTTCCTGGATAGCATGATCTCTAATTTGCTCCTGCAACCTCCTATGGCCCCTGGCAAATCCCACATACCCAGTGACCCTGGTATACTGTGTAGCAGCCAGGGCTTGCATTGGCCATCATCACCTGTTCTAGTTTGCTAGCTGCTGGAATGCAATATACCAGAAACAGAATGGCTTTTAAAAAGGGGAATTTAATAAGTTGCTAGTTTACAGTTCTAAGTTTGTGAAATTGTCCAAATTAAAACAAGTCTATAGAAATGTCCAATCTTAGGTATCCAGGGAAAGATACCTTAGTTCAAGAAGACCAATGACATTCAGTGTTTCTCTCTCAGCTGGAAGGGCACATTGTGAATGTGGCAGTGTCTACTAGCTTTCTCTCCAGGTCTCGTGCTTCATGAAACCCCCCGGGAGGCATCTTCCTTCTTCATGTCCAAAGGTTGCTGGCTGGTGGACTCTGTGGTTCTCTCACCCTTCTCTCGTGGTTCCACAGCTCTCTTCTCATTCTCAAAAGGAAGTTTCTCTGAAATGTCCCCTCTTTTAAGGGTTCCAGTTAACTAATAAAGACCCATGTAGAATGGGTGGAGACATGTCTCCATTTAATCAAGTTTAATACCCATAATTGGATGAATCATACCTCTGTGGAAATAACCTAATAAAGTTTCCATCCTATAGTACTGAATAGGGATTAGAAGAAACCATTGCTCTAGCAAGATTGATAAGGATTAAAACATAGCTTTTTTAGGGTACATAAATCCTTTCAAACCAGCACACTGCTGGAGATCTGTGTTCTAAAACTGACTTAGCCTCAAGCCAGGCCCAGGGCAGGCCTTGCTTGCAGTAATTTTCATTTTCACCTTGAGCCCAGTCAATATTCTGACCCTACCTCCTTCTGTAGGTTCAACTCTTGAACTCTCTTCTCTCCTCACAATGGATGATTATCTAATACTTAGAAATAAAAGCAATTTGGGTAATGGGAAAAAAACTTCCCTAAAGAATTAGTGAAAGGTATTTGTTAGAAGAATCATTCTCATGCTCATGTATTCTATCTAAAAAATAGAAAGCATCATATCAACTGTCTTAATAGAGTATAGTCTCTGAGCTAAAACATTAATTGGGTGATGAGACACTTACAAGATTATTCTTTTGCTTTTCTGCACCTGCTCTTATTTAATCTCTACATACTAGTTCCATTTAATGATATAATCCCATTGTTAAAATTCAGTTATACAATTGTAGTTATCACAGCTAGGTATGTCAGGTTTCACACTCCTCTGGTGCCCATGGTCAGGCATTCAGTCTCTACAAATGTTTTAATAATAAACCAGGAGCTGGTTTTGAAATGCAGAATATTTGACAAGAAAATTAGGCATAATGTTGCTCCAAGATTCAAGAGTCTAGATTCCCTTCTTGGAGTTTGTCAAAGGCTTATTTAGCATTGCTATCTGTCCCAGACATAGCAGGCACAGTCACAACTGCCTAATTATAAGGATAGATTTCTGAGTATACCTCTAGGTAACCTAGAAACATTTACATATATATTTATATATGATATATTAGATATATGTATATATATCCTTATGCATTAATAAAGGATTGAACAATATAAACAAGGCTGTCCATACTAAGTATCAACACAGAATACGTCAGGCATTCTGCAAATTACAAAATCACTCGAGATGTTTCAAATACGGAGATGTTAATGAAGAGAAGAATTACAAATGTCCTGATAGGGTTAAGGGAACAGGAAAAAAAAAAGGTACAACACCCTGAGATTAGCATAAAGGGAAGCCATTAATAACTATAAGACTAAGAGATGAGGCAAGGAAGTATTGTGCCAGAGATTAGTAAGAATTAGAATGGCAAAGGAGGGGCAAATGGCAAGAGATGTAGTTATAGAAGGACAGAACAATTGCCTAAGTATGGTCTTGAGCCAGGGATGGAACAGTGATGAAATGTGACTCTTTATTCCCACCGGGCTAACCCCAACCAGAACCAGATGACAAAGGAGTTCAGTTGATATCTACAAATGTGAGCCAGCTGAAGCAAGACACCACAGCAGAGAAGGGAGGTTGATGGAATTAATAAAACAAATGAAAAATAGCCAGGACATTCCAGGATCACATTAAGAACATTGGTAGAAAAAGCAGAACAAGCAATATAAAAGAGAAATAGTGGTTAGGTTATTTTAAGTAACACTGAAGATTTTTTATATGGAAGCCAAGAGAGTAGTATGTTTTAAGGAAAGAACTGTAATTAGTTGAATACAAACTTAGACAAGATAATTTATGGGTGGTTTATGCATATTTTTATAGAATTTGTAACAACCCCATGAGTTACTTATGTTCATTTTAGCCTCTGAATAAGAAAGTCATATGAATTCAATAGAATTTTGCATGGTATGTAAAAAATACAAGAAAAGTACATGAGAAAGTGTATACTGTTTAATTATGCTCAGTGATATTCATACATAGAACTATGCATACTAATAGACAGATTAGAAATAAATATGAAACTTCATTCAATATTTCCTGTGCCAACTCACTTATTTATTCAACAAATATTACTGGATAAATTATGGTAGGCATTGTGGTGTTGCCAGGAATATGACAGCTGATAATATAGGTATGGTCTCTCTATTTTTTTCCTTATAAAAATCAATATCTATTGAGAGGTCTTAAAAGTACTATGTGATATAGTCTGCTGTGGATGATAAATGAATAGGAAATAACCATGGTTCTTTTAGATGAATGCAGAAGAACACGGCAAGTGTCCAAACAAATGACAGAGCAAAGAACTGGAATTTTGAGAAAGCGTGGAAAATGAGAAGAATATTTATCACATTATAACATAAAATTTCAGTCAGCCAGAATGGGTAAATATGGAAGGACTAATTCATGCAAGATTTATAGGTGATATGATGCTGTCTGGACATGCCAATTCCTCACTGACAGCCTTAGTACCCCCAGAGTCTGGAGACCTCAAACAAAAGGAGGAAGTATGGAAGTCCTAATATGGGGAGGCAAGGATAAATTTTGTATTCCTCTCTCTATGTCCAACTTAGATGTTGCACATCTCCAAAACCAGATGGTACTTCTATATATATATATAACTCACCATTTGTTAACTATGTATTCTTTATGCCTTCACATATATGCTCTTGTGAACCAAAAGAATAACAGGCAATGCCATACAGTGGATATATCCAAGAAGCACCTGAGGTAAATGTGAATCAAATATTAGAACCAAAAAAAGCCTATGTACACTGATTATTGCAACAAATCCATCTTGAGTCACTAAAACAATCTTGTTTCCAAAATGCCCTTTGGCCATGTGGGAGACCCAGGTTTGATTTCCAGACCATGTACATACATACCACCAAAAAATATCCTTCAGATATTTTGCTAAGATAAATTATTTAATTATAAAATAATTTCATTCAGAAAAGTTTGTCTGGAGTGTGCTAATTTTCTATTTGAAAAATTCTTAATCAACCAACAGACATGAAATTCTATTAGAAATCTAGTCACATATGTGACAAATTTTAAAGGTCTTACCTACACCAAAGACAAATATAAGTACTATACAGTAAGATAAATGATACTATGGAAGCTCTGAAGACATGTTGAAGGTGTGGAGTCAGACTGAAATAAAGGGAGGGTGGCAGAATTCCAGGAGGAGATCCCAGAAGCATGATGCTAGAGTTAAAGCTTTAAAATAAGTAGAGATTACTGAAGCATTACATGCACAATTATGAAGGTAGTAATTATAAGTAAAGCCATAATAGGATGGGTTATATTTATTTTATGGAGAGTTTAACTTATTTCATGAATGCAAACTAGAACATGATCCAAAGATGCTGACCTCTGCAATATTCATATCATTTTCTCTATGCCCTCACTTTTAATAACAATCAGTTGCTAATACAAATGTGAAATGTGACTCTTGTTTCCAATCATGTCCTCAACCTTCACGCTTCCAACATCAAAACATACTGATATTTACTTCAATATTATCTTTGAATCAATATCTCTGAACAGGATCTTTACAGTGTTTACTTACTGGTGTTCCCTCCTTCCACATTCACTCTGCTTTTTCTATACTTCATTCTTTGGCCAAAAACCAGAGGGAACTATTAAACTTTTAATAAAATCTGCCTCTGTTCAGTTCCTAATTCTTCAATGACAAAGTGCACCTTTTTACCATGCTCGTTAATGTCCCTTTCACACGATGTGACTCATATACCTCACCAGACTAGCTTCCCCTCTGATTCTGCACAGTATGGTTCTGGCACGTGAGCCCCTGCCTACTTTTCTATCTGCTGGGGAAGTCCTGGACACACTCAGTGGCCATCTCCCAGGGTTTACTTACCCACCTCCCTTCCTCCTCTTGTTTGCATGCAAATATTTCAATGTTTCCATTCTGTAGACTAGGTGAGGATGCTAGGTCTCAATTGTGAAAAACAACAGACCCAGTAATGGTATGGCCTGACATGTCTTGAACCCCAAATAAGCTGGGAAGCCCAAGCTGCTTGCCAACATGGTTGGCAATAATTACTTGGTCCATGCTTTATTATTCAATGGCATGACCTACTCCCCTGAAAGTGCATCGAAACCCAATCCTCAGGCATTACAGGGTCCCTCATCTTTGATGCAAAGCAGGGTGCATATTGTTCTAGTTTGCTAGCTGCTGAAATGCAATATACCAGAAACAGAATGGCTTTTAACAACGGAAATTTAATGAGTTGCTAGTTTACAGTTCTAAGGCCGAGAAAATGTCCCAATTAAAACAAGTCTATAGAAATGTCCAATCAAAGGCATCCAGGGAAAGATAACTTGGTTCAAGAAGGCTGATGAAGTTCAGGGTTTCTCTCTCAGCTGGAAGGGGACATGGTGAACACAGCATCATCTACTATCTTTCTCTCCTGGCTTCCGGTTTCATGAAGCTCCCCGGGAGGCGTTTTCCTTCTTCATCTCCACAGGTCACTGGCTCGTGGACTCTCTGCTTCGTGGTGCTGCAGCATTCTCTGCTCTCTCTGAATCTCTCATTCTCCAAAATGTTTCCTCTTTTATAGGACTTCAGAAACTAATCAAGACCCACTCAAATGGGTGGGGACATGTCATCCCCTAGTCCTGTTTAACAACCATTCTTAACTAAATCACATCAACCAAGGAGATGATCCAATCACAGTTTCAGACATACAGTATTGACTAGAGATTATTCTACCTTTATGAAATGGGATTTATATTAAAACATGGCTTTCTTAGGGGGCATACTTCCTTTCAAACCAGCACACATATCTACCAACCATGAACCTAGCAATTGATCTCCCTGGGGGGCCAACCATGATGAATCTATTCCCCTGCTCTTTTATGTTGTGAAAGTAATTAAAAGAATCTTTGTTAAGCACGAGCCTGTGTTCCCAAACTCACTGCACAGTAAGTAGCTCCAAATCTTGTTGTCACACTAGTTCATCCTCAGGTTCTTTTCATATCCAGTTCACTTTGTCTTAAGTACCTTTCCCAGCTCTTATCTCAACTTTCAGATTTCAGCATTGCGGTCATCAAAACTAAAGTAGTCCTTTCACACTCATTTCCCTTCCAAAAGTAACTACTCTGGTTATTTTGTTTATTTTACTTTTTCTTGCTTAGGTATTGATCAATGAAATATATGAAATGGAAGACAATAACCTCTTCCATATTGTTCATCAATGCATGCTCAGTACTCATCAGTCACCTGAGCAGAGGGAAGGTACTCAATAAATATTAACTGAATTAATTAAAAAAAAACAGACTCGGGTGGGCCACGGTGGCTTAGCAGGCAAAGTTATTGCCTGCCATGCTGGAGACCTGAGTTAGATTCCCAGTGCCTGCCCATGCCAAAAAAAAAAAAAAAAAGATAGAACCGACTCAATTACTAGAGAGGCAGGGGTTGCAACATCATAAGAAGAGTCTGAGATACGGAAAAGAGCATGTTGGTGAAAAACTCAAAGGTATGGTTCATCAAAAACCAAAGTAAGGATTTCAATAAATGAAAGAAATTGTATTGAAATCTAAGTCACATAAACAAAATGGCTATAATGTTTTATGATTTGGGATGTTTTCTTCTGATGCCCACATGAGCTATGAGTGAAGTTAATAGGAAAAATTTGTAGACTACACTCATTTGTTGTGAATGTGAAAAGAGAGGTAACATGGAATTTGAGGAGGTAATGGGATCAAGATTTATATATGCATATCTCCCTTTTTACTTCTCCCTATATGTATTTATTTCATTTCACAACATTTTTTACTATAAAATTGCCTGGCATCAATCTATGTATACATATTCATTAACTAAATGAGTTCTTTAAGACAACCAGAGAACAGGATATTAATTTTAGATACATTTTTACATAAGAAAACAGAGGTAAAAGTAACTTAAATAGTGTTCCCAGGATCATAATGGCAACTGCTGGCTGAAAGAAAGTTTTGCCATAAACAGGCAAAGCTCATTTCTAATTACTTAGTTTGGATCACTAGGTAAAGGTGAGACCTACCTGCTATCTTTGCTATAAGGTTATTATTTTAGCCTTTGCAATTAATGATTTCTCATAGGGAGATACTTGGAAACTGTGTAAGTTATATAAATCACACTTTTCCCATTTTACGATTGGATTCTAAAAGTAGAATTCCAGTTATAAATGCAGAAGGAAAGGAAGTAGAAAATCACCATTAGTCAAAACTCATAATAATAATTGCTTCAGGAAATACAAGAAATCTCTATACTTCATTTGAAACTTTGGGTAAGTCTAAAATAATTTTGGAGAAAAAATGTAAAATGTACTATTGAGAAAAACAGATAAAGGAACAAAGGACAGGAATTAGTTCTGTAACCTGATAGCACAGAAAATGACCATACTTGAAGATAGACACCAAGTAGGCAAAGACCAACAACTCTAGATTCAGGGACATCTTAAACTATTCTCCATTTCTTAACAAATCTATCATATTTCCTATCCCATGTTTTTTGTTTTTTGTTTTTTTTCAGAATTTAATTCTAAAAGATACTTTTATATTTCTCTTCTGGGTCACTTACTTGCAAAAGCTGACTCAAACCTACTCTTTAATTTATCAATTGAACCTTAAATTTCATTTTTAACTCAAGAAATTCTCCATAGCTCTTTGGTAAATTTTCATGATTTTTCTTTTTAAGTTTGTATTCCTTGCTCATATTTTCATATTTCATTTTCATACCTTTAAACATATTAAAAATTATTTATATTTCATTTTAAATCATTCTAATGTTTGAAATCATTGTGCTAATATTTCTGGTCTCTGTTGTTTTTGCAAAATTTCAGTCAGGAATCTTGTGAACAGAAGCTGCTCATTTTCCTTGGAATTTTATCAGTGGGAAACCTGTAAGGCAGAGTCAAAGTTTCTTTGAAGAAGCTATTGTGATTTTAATTTCAACCACAACACTACAGGAGGGTTGACTTCTGTTAGGAAACCCAAGGGAAGCTTTTTTTTTTCAAACCTGCTCATACAACACCAAAGTTAAAACATGCATTTCACTTCCTGTAAGCTTTTGTATAATAGAATTTATTTGTAAGACTGTGGGTAGATCCTGGTATTCCAGCCCTATGTGAATGTGGTGGTAAGAAGTGGGGTGTCTGGCATGCACTTAGACTTTCCTCTTCCTTGCCCTTGTCGTATACTGTGCGTCTTTCAATGAAACTGGTCAAGTTTTGATACAAGCATACACCTCCGAATTCCTATTTTTCCTTTTGTTTGGGGAGTAGGCTGATTTTTATTTCTTGCCAATTCAAAAATGAGTTATAAAGTTGCCTTTTATTCTTTAACCAGGATTTTAACTGCTTCAGTTTGCCATGAGTGAAAGTATGCCTACACTTTTGAATTAATGCAAATAGATCCCACTACATAAACTGAGGTAGACCTTAGTTTTCATTTACTAAAATATCAGAGGTTTTTTCCTAATAACACATATATTTGGAGTTCAATCTCTATACTGCATTGTATATCATTGTTCTCTGTGGCCTTAAGCACAAATAAAAATCTATCTTAAATTTGTACCTTCCCTACAATCCTTCCCCACCTTTATTTCTCCCTGTCTCCTCCTTTAATTCTCTTGAGTCTAATCCACCAATCTTTTCATTTCAACATTTTTATTTTCAGCAAATGCTGGATCATTTGGGAGGTAGCATTGAACTTATGGAGCTATTTAATGATATTTGAACCTTTTTCTTTTTGAAACCCTTTCATTTCTAATAAAAGGCATTCTCCCACCTTTTATTTCTTCTTTTATACACCTCTCAAAGGATTTTATTTTTTAATACAAATCTTTCATTTTAAATTTATTTTTAATTTGTTTCATGTTTTGTTGTTTTTTTTTTATTCTTTTTTCTTTCTTTCAATTCATTTTTAAATTTATTTCAAAGTGTATTTACTGTATCATTACAACTATGATAATGAAAAAAATTTCTTTCATTTATGTGGAATTTTAACACTTAGTAGCTAGAAGGATTACTGATATTTAGGAATAATTTTACAAGTAATCACCTTCTTAAATTTTCTTACTGATTCATTTAGAATTTTCTTTAATTCTCCAAGATTTCTCAGGCAGATAAAGGCACAATGTGAACATATCTTTTCAAAGTTCCAACAATTGTACACTGATTTTTTTAAATGTTTAGTTTTTTCAACTAGTACTCACAGAAAAGTGGTGCTGATGCTCAACTGTTTTTTAGTTTGCTGTAGCTGATAAAATGCTTTATTCCAGATATGGGCTGGCTTTTAAGAATAGGGCTATATTAACTTACAAACCTACAGGTCTCAGACTGTGAAAATGTCCAAATCAAAGTATCAACAGGTGATGTTTTCTCTTTGAAGAAATGCTGCTGTGACCCAGGGCTCCTCTGTTGTATGGCAAGGCACATCCCTGCCATCTGCTGATCCTTTTCTACTAGAGTTCATGGCTTTCAGCTTCTGATTGCTTCTCTTTCACCTTCTTTGTCTTTTCTCTCTGTGTTCTATGTTTCTTAGCTTTTATAATTTCACCTCTTATAAAGGACTCAAGCAAGAGGATTAATACCCATATGGATCATGCTCAACTGAAATAACAAGAGCCCACCTATAAGAGGTCTACACCCACAGGGATAGATTATCTTTAAGAACATGATCTTTTCTGGAGCACATATAGAATCAAACCATCACACCATGTCATCTCCTAACTTTCACAGGTTAATTCTTTTAGTTTCACTAATAGTTTAGATGAAGATAGTAATTTTTCATAAGGAAAGGAAATATACATTTTGCTACTCTGCTAAGAAAATTTAAGCAACATGCAATTTTGCTACTTAGGAAGGTGATGATATGTCTTAACTCTTTAAATTGTTGATATGACAATTTGCAACAATGGCCTACCCTATTAATTAAATATCATTGCACTTCTGGAACAAAAATAGTTAATCATGGTGTGTTCTTGTTTTGTGTGTGTGCTGAATTCTGTTTGCCAATATTTTATTTAGGAATCTTGAGTTGATATTCATAAGTGTTTTTAAAGTATACCTCACTTAGAGTAAGTTATTCAGTAATTTGCTTAATTCCATGTTCTCTTAATATAGTTAGAAGAGAGTGTACAGGTATGTGCATACAGAAACATATCTTGCAGTGCACTTCTATAATTCATAAACAAACCCATGCACATATAGTGATTTGGTATATATAAGAAACCTAATTTTTTAGATATGGGTGGGGTTGAAAAGAAATTACAGTTTAAAATGTCAAAAAGACTTTTAAATGGTATAGGGTTTTTGTTATTAAACAAAAGATTAAGTGCATTGAAAGAATATATAAGAAATGTGTGGTGATTGTGGGAAGATGGCAGATTAGGAAGTATCAGGATTCAGGCCTTCCAGATAGATTGCTAAACAGGTAGGAACTGTCTGCAATAACATTTTGAAATCCAGTGGCCAGTAGGACACTGGGCAGCATCCAAGAAAGAGTGAGAGGAAGAGGTTGGAAAACTATGGTAAAGACCAATAAACCATTCTCTCTGTGTGGTAGTTACTGGTACCCATCGTACACTCTCATGAAAAGATGCCATGGGGTGAAGTTCCTGGCAGATCAATGGCAATAGAAAAAGACTTTAAAATCCTCTTCCTCAAGACCAGGCATGATCTTGAGCTGATCACGGCTTTTGATCAGCAACCTTGGATCACCGAAGACCATCCTGCCACAGACAAAGGTGGCAGTGAAGATTAGAGACTCTACACCTTCTCAGGGCTGCAGGGCACATGTAGAAGGATTGCTGTTGCTGTGCTTGCCAAGTAAGCTAAGCTTTGGGGACCCATGGAAGAAACTCCTTGTACCCTTCTTGATTACTTTCCAAGTGCTTTTTATATTGACTCCAGCACATTTCCTGGGTCCCTTGCCATGTTTTGGCCTGGAAAGACTGACTTGAGAAATTCCTTTCCAGTATGCTGCCTATTCTAGTTTGTAAGCTGCTGTAATGCAATATACTCGAAGTGAAAAGGGGAATTTAATAAATTACAACTTTACAGTTCTAAACTTATAAAAATGTCCAAACTAAGGTATCCATGGAAATATATCTTAATTCAAAGAAGGCTGAAGTGTCAGGAATATCTCTGTCAGCTGGGTAATCATGTGGCTGGCAACTGCTTGTTTCTTGCTCTTGGGTTCCATTGCGCTCAGTCTCTCTTCCTATGGAAGTTCCTCACTTTGTTTCTCCAGGTCTGGCTTTTATCTCTTGTTTCCCTTGGCTCTTTCCAAGTTCTGGCTTGCTTTCATCTCATGGAATCTCTGCTGAGTCCAATCATCTCCAATCATCTGTGTTTCTGTTCTCCAAGTGTGGGCTTCTGTGTTAGCTCTGCTCTGAAGTGTCTGTCAGTTCTCTCTGTCAGCTCTGAGGCTTCTGTCATTTCTGGGTCTCTCTCCAAAATGTTTCCTCTATTAAAGGATTCCAGTAAACTAATCAAGCCCCATCTGGGATGGATGGAGTCACATCTCCATCTAATCAAAAGTTCACATCCACAATTGTGTGTATCACATTTCCATGGATATAATCTAATAAAAAATTCCAACCTACATTATTGAATCAGGATTAAAAGAAATGACTGCCTCCACAATATTGGATCAGGGTTAAAACATGGCTTTTCTGGGGTACATAATACTTTCAAATTGGCACACCCCCCTACCAGAATTTGCCATACCAGCAGAAGCCCCATGAGTCAATGAAAGGGGTGTAAGAAACCATAGAATCAAGCAGTCTAGGACAAAAGCTTGCCTGAAAGAGTGAGATCTATATTTTTGGAAATAGATGAGACATGCAAACTCCCATGAACAAGTAAATTGAGGAACAACTAGCAGGAACAAGCCCAGGAAATGATAAGGGCCCCCAAAAGCGAAGGAAGATCCTGTGCTCCACATTCACTTGGGCACATACTCCTAATTGAAAAGCTTGGAACTCAAGAAAACTTCTGTCTTGTCACAAACTGGATACAAAATTAATAAGCAGACATCTCAGGGAATAAATCCCAGGTTAACATTTTAAAATCTCAAAATATAGAGTATGTAACAAAAGAGTAAAAGTCAAAGAAACAGGGAAAGATGTCCCATCCAAGGAAAGAGGATGGAAATCCAGAAAACACCAAGGAGAAAGACCATAATGTGGACATACCAAACAAAGATTTTAGAAAAATGATCTTATAAATGTAAGAGGAGATGAAGAAAAATACAAAGAATTAAGGATATCAGGTAAGCAATAAATGAGCAATATGAAATTATCAATAAAGTGATAGTAACTTTTAAAAGAAACCAAATAGAATTACTAGAGTTGAAAGCCACAATAACTGAAATAAAAATTTCTGGGAGAGTTTCAACAGTGCAATGGAGCTAAGAAAAGAAAGAATCAGAAAATCCAGGGACAAGGCAATGGATATGAGTAAAGCTAAGAAGTAGACAAAAAAGAATTATAAAAGAAAAATTAATTTAGCTTAAGAAACCTGTAGGAAACCATCAAGCATACCAATATATGCTTTATGAGAGTCTCAAAAGAAGAAAGAGAGAAAGTAACAGAAGTAATAGTCAAGAAATAATGATGGAGAATTTCCCAAATTTAGTGTAAGACATGAATAGGCACATTCAAGAAGCCCAGAGAATACCAAATAGGATAAACATGAAGAAAAATACACCTTGATGTATATTAACCACACTGCTAAATGCAAATGACAAAGAGAGAGTTCTGTAAGCTGCAAGAGAAAAAAAAAAAGAAAGAAAATAGGTACATGGGAGTCTCTATTAGACTGAATGCTGATTTCTCATCAGAAACCTTGGAAGCAAGAAGGCAGTGGGTAGAAATAAAATGCTGAAGGAAAACACTTGCCAGTCAAGAAGTGTTATAGGGTGTGTTGGTTTGAAATGATGTATGTCCCCTAGAAAAGCCATGTTTTAATCAAAATCCCATTTTGTAATGGCAGAATAATCCCTATTCAATACTGAATGTCTGAAACTGTAATCAGGTCATTTCCCTGGACGATGTGATTTAGTCAAGAGTGGTTGTTAAACTGGATTCGGTGCTCCACCCATTTGAGTGGGTCTTGATAAGTTTCTGGAGTCCTATAAAAGAGGAAACATTTTCAAGAATGAAGGAGATTTGGAAAGAGTAGAGAATGCTGCAGCACCATGAAGCACAGAGTCCACAAGCCATTGACCTTTGGAGATGAAGAAGGAAAATGCCTCCCACGGAGCTTTATGAAACCGAAAGCCAGGAGAGAAAGCTAGCAGATAATGCCATGTTCAACATGTGCCCTTCCAGCTGAGAGAGAAGCCTTGACTGTGTTTGCCATGTGCCTTCTCACTTGAGAGAGAAACCCTGAACTTCATCGGCCTTCTTGAACCAAGGTATTTTTCCCTGGATGGATGTCTTTGATTGGACATTTCTATAGACTTGTTTTAATTGGGACATTTTCTCAGCCTTAGAACTGTAAAGTAGCAACTTATTAAATTCCCCTATTTAAAAGCCATTCCATTTCTGTTATATTGCATTCCAGCAGCTAGCCAACTAGAACATAGGGTGAGACTTTCTTTCAACAATCAGGGAGAGATTGAGACATGCCCAGATAAAAAACAGATCTGACAGAATAGCATGGTACACAGACAGAATATAGACAATGGAATCAAGTTGAGAGTTCAGAAATGAACCTTCTCATCTGTGGCCAATTTATCTATCTATTTATTAATTTATTTATTTTTATTTATTTTTTATATGGGCGGGCACTGGGAAATGAACCTGGGTTTCTGGCATGGCAGGCGAGAACGCTGCCTGCTGGGCCACTATGAGCTGCCCTGATTTATTTTTGAGGAGGGTGCCAATGGGGAAAGAAGAGTCTCTTCCACAGGTAGTGCTGAAAAGACTGGATATTTATATACAAAAGAATGAAGGTGGACCACTACCTTATACTATATACAGCAATCAACTCAAAATGGAACAATGACCTGATAATAACCAAAACTCTGAAACTCAAAACTTGGTTTTAATCAATGGTTTCTTAGAATATCAAAAGCATGAGCTACAATAACAAAAATAAATAACTGGGATTTCACTGAAATTAAAAACTTTTGTGCCTCAAAGGACTTTGTCATGAAAGTAAAAGACTATCTACAGAATGGGAGAGAATACTTGTAAATCACATTATCTGATAAGGGTTTAATATTCACACTATATAAGGGAATCCTATGACTCAACAACAGGAAGATAGTCCACTTGGAAGGTGGGCAGGGGACATGGACTGACATTTCTCTGGGAAGGATATACAGATGGCTGGGGAGCACATGGGTGGATGCTAGGCATCATTGGCCATTGGGGAGATGTGAATCAAGGTCTCAATGGGATGCTGTTCTGAACCCAGTAAAATGGCTACTATTATAGAGTCACAGTGTGATATGGCAATCCCACGTCAAGGTGTATGTCCAGAGGAAATGGAGGCAGGGACTTGGGCAGATGTTTGCACACTGATGTTCACATCAGCATTGTTCACAGGTGCCAGGTGGTGGAGGTGGCCCAAGTTTTCCTCCGTGGATGACCAGACATAATGTATACATTTCAGCCATTAGAATATTTTCAGGCATTAGAAAAGAAATTGAGGTTCTGATGCATGTGGCAACATAGATGAACCTTGAGGACATGTTGAGAGAGGTGTGCTGGACAAAGGGTACAAATGTTTTGTGATCCTGCTGATGTGGAATAATTACAGTGGGCAAATTCATAGAGTGAGAAAATAGAACACTGGTTACAGGGGCTGGGGTAGGGATAGAAAATGGGAAGTTAGGCTTAATTGGTATAGAGATTCTGTTTGGAGTAATCAATACGTTTTAGTGATGAGTGGTGGTGGTGGTGGTGGCAGAACATTGTGAACATGATTGACTCCACTTGTTTGTGAATTGGAATGTGGCTTAAAAAGGAAGTTTTTTGAATTTCCTTAATTGTAAAAAAGATACCACAATAAGGCAAAGTGTTAATAATGGGTAGAACTGTGTATGTGGGGGGTACATGAGAACTGTATTTTCTGCATGATAGTTTTTGTAAGCCTATGACTTCTCTAGTAAAAAAAATATTTACAAAATAAAACAGAGAGAGAGTTCATCACCACTGTAAGCAATGCTAAAGGGAATTATTAGGACTAAATGGGAATGGCATTACACAAAGGTTCAAAGCAGCATAAAGAAATAAAGATCTATGGTAAAGGTAACCATGCAAGTAATTATAAATTCCAGTATAATTGTATTGCATTGTATATAACTCCATTTCTTATTTCCAACACATACTAAAATGCAAAAGCATAAAAAGTAATGATAAACTTATGTTTTGGGACATACAACATATAAAGATGTAAGTTGTGATGTGTACAAAGAAAAGATGGGGAGATGGTGGGATATAGGGAATGAACATATGTGTGACATTGAAATCAATATTGAATCACACCAAACATGCTTGTTACCTATATGGGATGTAAATTGTAACCACTAGGTAACCACCAAGAAAATATTAGAAAAAATATATCCAGATAGGAAAGAGAAGGCCCTCTATATATTACAACACACAAAATCAAATAAATATATAACTAGATCTTAAGAGAGGAATTGAGGAAAATATGTATAAGACTTACAAAGGCCAAAGAGCAAATGGCAGAAGAAAGTCCTGCATTGTCAACAATGACTTTAAATATAAATGGATTAAGCTATCCAGTCATGGGCAGTGATTGGCATTATGGATAAAAAATATATGTTGCCTGCAAGAGAATCATCTTAAATTCAAAGACACAAATTGGCTGAAAGAGAAAGGATGGGAAAAATATATATCTTACAATAGTAACCAAAAGACAGCAGGGGAAGTTATACTAATATCAGATAAAATAGACCTTAAGTCAAAAACAGTTACAAGGGGCAAAGATGATCATTGTATTCTGATAAAGGAGTCAATTCAATGAGAAGATAAAACAATTATAAAAATGTATGCAACTAACAAACAGAGCCACAAGTTATATGAAACTAATTCTCACAGATTCAAGAAAGAAATTGACAGTGCTACATTAATATTAGGAAACTAAAGTATGCCAATTTCAATAATGGTTAGAAATCTAGTCAGAAGATTGATAAGGATATACAAGGCTTGAATGATAATCTAAACCAACTAGACCTAACAGACATAAATAGAACACTTCACCCAACAATAGAATACACATTCTTTTCTAGTGTACATATGTCATCATTGATGAGAGGCCATATATTATGTCACAAAACATGCCACAATAAATTTAATAATATTGAAATCATACAATGTATCTTTGATGACAATAGAATGAATTTAGAAATCAATAACTGAGTGGAAAATGGAAAATTCTCAAATACATGGAGATTAGATAACATATTCTTAAACAAACAATAGGTAAAAAGAAAAACTAGGAAATATCTTAAGGCAAATGAAAATAAAAGCACAATATACCAAAACTTGTGAGATGCTGCAAAGGCAGGGCTGAGAGTGAAATTTATAGCTCTAAATGTTTACATTAAATAAGGATAAACACTTCAAATCAGAGATCCATTCTCAAAAACAGAAAAAGAAGAGCAAAAATCACAAAATTAGCAGAAGGAAAGGGTATTAGTCTGGGTTCTCTAGAGAAACAGAACCAACAGGAGATTTCTGTAAATATGAGACATATAAAAGTTTCTCAGGCAACAATGAGAAAATAAGAGTCCAAAATCTGTAGGGCAGCTATGAGAGGGCAGCTCCAATGAGACCTTCAATGAACTCCCCAGGAGATTCTCTCTTCTGAATTTTCCTTAAAAGCCTTCATGTGATTAGATTGTGTCACTCATTGAAGAAGACACTCTTCTTAGCCAACTGCAGATGTAATTGGCAGTAGATACAACCAATATGCTCATGATTCAAATCCATGAAATATTCTCACAGCAACAGATAGGCTAGTTCTTCCTTGACCAGACAACTGGGCTCCATCACTTGGCCAAATTGACACATGAATCTAACCATTACAGTTCACCCTCTTGTCAACTTGGCAGATATAAATATCACTTCAAACCATAATTAATCTCTAAATAGAAAATAATAACAGACATATATTTTCCTTGCCTAGTAATACTCAACTGTCCTGTGTACAGCTGGAAATGCACTAAATCTTCAAAATGGAGTGTAAGCCCTTGGGTAATACTCACTCTTAAATTTGTTATCTTATAACTTAAATACTATAGCATGAATGATACAACTTATGTCTTATGTTAAAGGGATAAAATAGAGAGGAAAACAAAGATATTTTCTTTATGTACAAATACACAGATACTCACTACAAAGCAAGGAAGAAATATTCATACCATTACAGTTCTCATTTCTGTAACTGGCCATATGGTCATAGTTTATATTTATCACTACCTTTTTCCACTACACATTCCATGTTCCCGTTAGCCTCAGCAAGCACTTCAGCTTGCCATGGTTCTTTGCCTGGTGAGGTAACTGAAACCTTCATTCCTGAATTTTCTGAGCCATTGGTAGTCCTGCCTGGATTGGGTTATTGTAGTTTTCCATTGGCTTTAATCACAGGGCATGGTAGTACTAAGAGATGCCCTATGGGACCCCCTATATTCCAGGAAAATTCTTCTTTACCTCCATCTTGTAGTTGTGGTACGATTTTCCCTTGACAGTCAGGGTCAATCACCCCAGCCAGTAAATTAATCCTCTTCTTTGCCTGTTCATTCAGGGGCATGAGTAGCCCAAAGTGAACAGATAGTGGTTCTAAATTTCAGTTCAGTGGAATAATTGTTGTGTTTCCTGGTAGAGGCACTCCTCCTTCTTGAATGAAAACCTGTAGACCAGGGTGCACAGGTGGGTTCAGTGGTAGAATGTTTGCCTGCCATGTGAGAGACCTGGAGTCAATTCCCAGCCCACATACCCCCACCAAAAAAAGCCTGTTGACCAGTATAGCTCAAGATTGCAGGGACAGAAAGCAAAAATTTTACCAGTGGAACACTAAGGATGATAGTGAATGATGCCACTCCCATTTCCACCCCTTGCTTCCAGGACTGTGAGTCCTGGCTATGGGAAAAAATAGCACCATAGATTGGACACTGATCCAGAGCATACACAATCTCCTGGAGAGCATTGCCCCAGCCCTACAAAGTATTTCCACCTACTTGGCACCATAATTGGGTCTTCAAAAGGCCATTCCACTGTTCTATCCATCCAGCTGTTTCAGGATGATGGGAAAACATGGTAAGACCAGAGAATACCATAAGCATGTGCCCATTCTTGCACTTCATCTGCGTGAAGTGGGTTCCTTGATCAGGGGCAATGCTATGTGGAATACTATGATAATACATAAGGTATTCAAAAGTCCATGGATGGTAGTTTTGACAAATGTGTTGCATGCAGGGAAGGCAATCCCTTATCCAAAGTATGTGTCTATTCCACTTAAAACAAATCATTGTCTCTTCCATGATGAAAGTGGTCAAATGTAATCAACCTATCACTGAATAGCAGGCTGATCACCTTGGGGAATGGTCCTGAAACCTAGCCCAGCCTCTCTCTCCAGAACATCAGATAGTTCCATCTCCCTACCCCATATTAGTGACAGACCCTTCCAATATCAAAAATTTAGAATTGCCATAGCCCGAATGACCCCAAAGAGAGATATGGAAAGATCAAAGATGATGGTGGAATTATACATAAATATAGGACTTAACAAATGAATATGAATGCTGAATCATTAAATTGATATTTCTTTTATTCTCCAGTATTTTAGAGCAGCTAGAAGTAAAAACCTAAAATTGTGAAATTGTAACCCATGTCAAAGTCTGAAGTATGTTCTACAACTAATTGTGGTGCTGTGCTTTGAAATTTATAGATTTTTTTGTATATATGTTATTTTTCACAAAACAAAAAGGAAAAAAAGTCAATTGTGATGATAAAAAAGTATTTAAGCCCTCTAGCCTCGTATATTCTGGAGCAGCTAGAAGGAAAAATATGAGAGGATTGTATGATAGTCAATGACAAACTCTGGGATCTGTCCTGAAATCACTTGTTGAAGAGTGCTTTGAAAACTATTGCTTTTTTATTTCTTTTCTTTGTATATATGTTATACTATACAATAAAAAAAAAGTTAAAAAAAAAAGTCCCACCCACAACAGGTCTACATCCACAGGAATAGGCTAACTTTGAGAACACGATCTTTTCTAGGTGACATACAGCTTTAAATCATCACACCATTTCATTTTCTAACTTTCATGGATTAATTCTTTTAGTTTCACTAATACCTTGGATGAAGATACTAATTTTTGACAAGGAATGGAAATACACATTTTTCTACCCTAAGAAAATTTACGTAGCATGCAATTTTTCTACTTATAAAGAACATCATATGTTTTACATTTTTAAACTCTTGATATGCCTAACTTATTATTTAAATATCACTGAACTTCTGGAATAAAGCCACTTAATCATGGTGGTTTCTTTTTGTGTGTGTACCAGATTTTATTTTCTAATACTTTATTTAGGAACCTTGAGTAAATATTCATAAATGTTTAAAATTATCACCTAGTTTAAAATAATTTAGAGTTAAATTCAGTAACTTGTTTAGTTCCATACATTCTTAATATAGTTAAAAAAAGTGTCATAAGTATGCAAATACAGAAACATATCTTGAAATGTACTTCTATTATTCATAAAATAAACCCATATGTGTATAATGAATTGGCATATATAAGAGATCTAATTTTTCAGGTACGAATGGGATAGAAAAGAAATTCCAGTTTAAAATATTAAAAATATTTCCAAATGGCATGGGAAGTGCCATAATTATAAATTAACTATTTATAATTAATAAGATATTAAACATATTAAACAAATATAGAGAATGTAAAGGGATTGTGGGAAGATGGCAGAATAAGAAGTTCCAGGATTCAGACCTTCCACCAGAATAACTATTAAACAGGTAGGAACTATCTGAAATAACTATTTTGAAACTCTGGTGGCCAGAAAAATACTGGCAGCAACCAAGGAAGAATGAGAAGAGGCTGATAAATCTCTGTAAAGCCCAGTAAATAGTCCTCTCTCTGTGACAGTTTCTGGCACCCATCCCACACTCTCATGGCAGGGTGTCTTGGGGTACACCCCTGGCTGGATCACTGATGACAGAAAAGGACTTCAAAACCTCTTTTTCCAAAGCAGGGATGGGCACAGCTAATTGCTGATCATAGTTTGTTTTTGTTTTTTTTCTGCATGGGCAGGCACTGGGAATCAAACCCAGGTCTCCAGCACAGCAGGTGAGAACTCTGCCTGCTGATCCACAGTGGCCTGCCCACTGGTCATAACTTATTAGCAACTTTGGATCACTGGAAACCAACCTACCCCAGACAAAGGTGGCAATTCAGGAGGCTAAAGTCTCTACAATTCCTCAGGGCTGCAGGGTGCAAATTCAAGGGTTGCCTTTACTGAGCAGATCAAAAAAGTTCAGCTTTGGAGAACCACAGAAGAAACTCCTGGTGTCCTTCATGAAACCATTTTTTTTGTAACTGGTCTGAGCCCATTTCCTGTAACTCTGGTCCTGTTTTAGCTGGGAAAGACTGACATGCAAAACTCCCCTTCAGCATGCCCCAACAGCAGTTTACTGTGCAGGTGAAAATAGCTTGAGACAACAGGAGTGAGAGGCACACAAGCCCAGCACAAAGATTTGCCTTTAAATACCTGAAAGAGAGAGGGTAACTCCCAGGATACAGAGGACACATTCCTTAAACAGAGGAACTAAGAAACGTCTAATGAGCACAAACCCAGGAAAAGACACTGGCCCAGAAAGGGCAGGGAGGGCTCTGCACTTTGCATATGCCTGGGGGGAGACATTTCTGAGAGGAAGACTGGAGCTTATGTTAGTTTCCTAAGACTGCTGGAATGCAATATACCAGAAATGGGTTGGTTTTTATAAAGGGAATTTATTAAGTTGCAAGTTTACAGTTCTAAGACTATAACAATGTCTCAACTAACACATCCAAAGAAAGATACCTTGACTCCAGAAACGCTGATGGCATCCAGACAACTCTTTCAACTGGGAAGGCATGCGTCTGGCATCTACTGGTCCTTTAGCTTCTAGTTTCAAACAGCTTCCCCAGGGGTGTTTCCTTTCCATCTCTAAATGTCTCCATCTGTGTCAGCTCTAAGATTTCTTAAAGGACTCCAGTAAGTGGATTAAAATGCATCTTGAATAGGTGAAGACACTTCATCATTGAAACCACCTAATCAAAAGTTCCCACCAAGATGGGAATCAAATCTCCATGGAAAAACCTTAGTTCACAAGATCCCATCCAGATATGGCATCCAGGAATGAAAGCCTCCCTGGTAGCATGGGACATGATCTCCAGGGATGAGCCTGGCCCTGGTACCATGGAATTAACAATGACATCTTAACCAAAAGGGAGAAAAGAAGTATAACAAATAAGGTATTAGTGACTGAGAAAGTTCAAATAGAATCAAAATGCTACATGGGAGGTTACTCTTATGCATGTTTTAGTTAGACATTGTTACTTGTCATAACTTGCCAAACCAAAACCAAAACCATTCCTGCCAATCCTAAAGAATACTCAGGGCATTATATAAGGTTCTACAAAGTTTCCATGCACTAGGGTAACTCTCCAAAACCTACAACCTCCAGATGGGTCCCTGGACCAGATAAGTCCTGAAATGCAGAGGGGCCAGCCCTTCTAGAATATCAACTAGTTATACTTCCCTATCCCATATTATAGACAGCCCCTTCCAACATGAAAAAGTTAGAATGGGAATAGCCCAAATACCCTAAAGAGTGGAAGAAAGATCAAAGGAGATGGTGGAGTGAAAGTCAGGTTTTAACAAAAAGTATGGGTGCAGAATCATTGTATTGATGTTTCTTTTAGCTTCCAGTATCTTAAAACAGCTAGAAATGACAACCTAAAATTGTGGAATTGTAACCCATACCAAATTCTGAAATCTGTTCTACAACTAATTGTTGTGATGTACTTTGAAATTTATTGCTTTTATTTATATATGTTACTTAAAGAGGAGGCAAAGTATAACAGAGAAGATAGGATTTAATGAGTATGACTGCTGAATCATTATATTGATATTTCTGTTGGTCTCCAGTGTCTTGGAGCAGCTAGAAGAGAAAATGAAAAATCATGGAAGTGCAACCCATACCAAACTTTAAAATCTGTTCAATAGCTACTTGTTAGAATGTACTTGGAAATTTATTGCTTTTTTTTGTATGTATGCAATATTTCACAATAAAAAAAGATCCCACCCAAACAATAAGTCTGCCCCCACAAGATTTAACTAGGAAAAAAGAACATGGCTTTTTGGGGATACACAACGGCCTCAAAACAGCACATTCCAACCTATGGACCACAAAAACAGCATGTTCTTTCCATATACAAAATGCATTTACTACATCACAATATCACAAAAACCTTAAACCATTTCAAGTAACAATACAAAGTCAAAAACAGTACAAAATCTCATCAAAATCAGTTAAAACATAATCTCTCCTAAGACAAAATTCTCCTCTGGCTCTTGACCTCTAAAACTCCGACAAGTTATCTGCTGTCAATATTCAAAAGAAGAACAGTCATAGGATAAATGATGCCATTTCCATAGGGAGAAATTGGAAGGTACACAGGGGTCACTGGACCCAAACACTTCCTAGAATCAGCAGGATAAACTACATTAGATTTCAAAGTCTGAGAGTCATTAATCCTCAGGACTTGATAGAGTGGCATTCCCACCCTCTCTAAGGGCTTATGCAGCATACCTGCTCTCTCCAAATTCTGGAGTGAGGGTTGAAACATTGGGGGGCATTGGGGAGACCACCTTGTTCTTGGCTCAACCTTCTCCAAGCATCAGGGCAGCACATGGGCCATCTCTGGGGCAGATGTTCAACCCCCTCAGACAATGGGTTTTTAGTGAGTTTTTCTCCCCAATCCCCAGGAAATGTGCTCAACCTTCTCCAAGGCCCAGGTGGCAACTTTGTTCTGCCCAACCTCTGTGTCCAAGGCAAATACATCCTTTCCATGTGGGTAGGGGCATCCACTCTCCTGACCTGAGATATCTTCATTTCAGACCTTAGAGTCCATGGTTGTACCTTTAAAGTAATTTTCCCTTCAATTTGTCCTTTTTTGTCCCATGTAGTTTAGACTGGCAGTGGTTCCATTTATACAGGTCTTGTTGGAAACTTATTGGGTTTCCATGTAGTATACATGGATCACACCCATCAGATAATAGGACCTACAATAAATCCTTTCTGGATAACTCCATTTCCAATTCTGGCATTTGCTAAAAATGCTGACTGTTTCCTTGCTTAGTTAAATCCTCATGTGGGACACTATTCACTGTGGTCTCACTTTCTAGAGGCCCAGAATTTTCCAGACCATAATTTCTGTTTTCTTTGTACCAAAGTGTTCAGCTCTCCCTTTATCTCTTTCTTCTTGCATTTTACTCTAGGCTGCATTTTCTACACTTAGTTTGGAAGTATCCTCATCTATGTACCCCAGGCTGTCACCTTCAAATTCTGCCTTCCACCTAACAGCAGTACTCAATTTTGCCAAATTTTCTGCCACTTTAAAATAAGGGTCACCTTTCTTCCAGTTTGCAATGATATGTTCATCATTTCTGACTGAAGCATCATTGAAAGAACTTCAAATGTCCATATTTCTATCAACATTCTCTTCAAAGCAATCCAGGCCTTTCCTATTCACTTCCTCACAATTCCTCCAGAATCTTTCCCTTATACATGTAGAAAGCTGTTACAACATGTTTATTTTCAAACCACGGCACACCAAATCTCTGGTTCCTAAATGCTGCCAGAATGCAATATAACAGAAATAGATTGGTGTTCATAAAGGGAATTGTTGCTTCCTATGAAATGGAGCTCAGACAATATTAAGGAATGATGAAAAGAAAGAAAGACAGAAAGACAGAAAGACAGAAAGAAAGAAAGGAAGGAAGAAAGAAAGAAAGAAAGAAAGAAAGAAAGAAAGAAAGAAAGAAAGAAAGAAAGAAAGAAAGAAAGAAAGAAAGAAAGAAAGAAAGAAAGAAAGAAAGAAAGAAAGAAAGAAAGAAAGAGAGAAGGAAGAAAGAAAGAAAGACAGGATCGGGGGTCTGAAGCTTAGCAATAACAGACAATAGACAACTTTATTCTTAACTAGTTCCTGCTTATATGCTACAGGGTTTACATGACTAAAAGCATGCATACATTTTGTGATAAAACAGAGCACCTACTTTTCAATATATTACTCCCTACATACAAGAGAGAGCTAACAAGACCTTGGGGTTTAAGAAAAAACAAACATTCTCTCCCTCTCAGACTGTCCTCCAATTAAGAAGATAACAGTCTCCACAGTTTACTGCCAACGCCACTCTGAAGCTAATTGCTCCCAATAAGGTCCGCAGGTTTTCCATTAACCCTGGCTCCTACATTCCCCCTTTTTATTTTATAAGCTGAGGTGACTGTGCCTGTCTTAGGTTGCCCTTAAACTCTGAAGAAAGGGTCTTACCTGTCATTGGCTAACAGTCTCGCACTCTGACTTCGATTCCGGAGGGAGCCAAGGGCTTTCGCCAGAATCACAGTGTTAGCATGGCTGTGCTTAGTCGCGTGGCTTGCTACATTGAACATTTGTTGTTTAACACAGCTGAGGAGGAAGAGAAAGAGTATACACAACCCCAAACCTAAGCCTATAGTAGTCAAAAAATGATGTGATTTCCACCAGTAAACAGGATTAAGATTTTTTAGCTCTTGGGTAAGTGATTGCATAACATCACCTCCGTTAGTTATATGTAAATTATTTTGAGATATTTCTAACACCCACTTTTGTAATTTTAAAATATCAAGACTTAAACTATCTGAATGCCCCAAAAGATGACTCTTTACCTTTTCCCATTCTATTTCAGAATGATTATATCTTAAAGGGGTAATACAAAAATTGCTCTCATTCCAGTCACATTTTAAACTTCGTAAAAATTTAAATTATACATTTGATCTCCAATATGAACCAATGCTGTCTCTATATCATTTAGTCTATTATTAATCTGCTTATCAATATGAGATAGACTATGTCACATTTCACTGGCATTTTTATGCCATCCTTTAATATAATACTGCATCTGTATAATTTGATGCAGTGCAGTTCCAGCAACCGCAGCCACTGTGATAATTCCAGTGATTTTAATAACAGCTGCAATAATGAGTCCAATTAGTCTCTTAGTCCTTTTCAGATATTCTTTTGCCAAATGGGTCAGGATTTGTGTTTCTGGAGAGGATTGCCAAGATCTTGAAATCTGCACTGGCAGCCAAATACCTCTTCTTCTCCTTGCTGCTATAATCGTCTCATTTTCCTGCAACATAAATGCTTGAAGACAAGTGAATAGAGTACAATTTTTACAATTAAAAGTTTAAATTTTTTATATGCATAGTACATATTTGCATATAGTGTTTATGACTGCTATTTAAAGAGAAGTTATAGTTACTAGAATTTGCTATAAAAATTGATCCCAGTCCTAGGAAAATTTTCCATAAATTTCTTTGATTAATGTTATATTTATCATCCCATGGATTTGGCACAAATTGTCCTCTATGTATTAAACTCTGATTTAGCTTGCCTGTCCATATAGTCTCAGTTATCTTCAAGTTAGAGATGGGAGGCCCCACAGGGGCTGCATCTCTTACAATTCCATAGGAATCATTAATTATGATAACTGCTTGATCCATATGACATAACTGCCATCTAAAAACTTTCTTTCCCATCTAACAGGCAAGTATTATTTGATTCCATAGAGTTAAAAGAGGACTATACATATAGGTAATTATGAGAATCATTCTGAATCTTAAACCATGTAGTTCAATTATTTATTGTCATACATGGTAATTCATTATCTATGCATATGGGTCTTTCTGAAAATGGAAGAGTTAAATTTGACACCATTTTTCCTTCTTCCTTAAGTAGTTTTGGAAGCCTTAAACCTACTGGGCCTGGGAATCCTAAACTAGCATTCAGATATATTGGTAAAGTTGGATCTGCCCATGTTAGGGCCCTCACCAGAGGTGGGTTAGGAATATAAGCCCAATAAGTATAATTATGTCCCTGTCCTTCAGTGATTAAAGTCATATGTCCTATAATATACATAAACCATTTAGTTATTTTCATCAGAGTCAACAGGTCTGGGTTTTATTCTTTTCAAGGGAATTCAAACCAAGGTTCCATCACCTGTAATGATAAGAACAAATCCCCTACCCCACACGTTTATCATGCCTGGTTTACATAAATCATCCTTAGCATCTTTCCAATAGATCGGCTGCAGCTACAGTTCTGTTTGGGTTGTATCACTTTTCTTTTCCAAATTACTAAAATGTTGTTCTGCAGGAGTCTGTGATGAATTATCATAAATGTTTAAAAAATTTAAAGTAAACAGTGCTTTTGCTAATTGATCTTTTGGTGTACTTATTTTCACAACATCATCCTCCTGATCTCCCCCTTTTTGTTGTATGAGCATAGGCTTTAGCGTCCTGTTTGTTCATTCAATAATTCGTTGCCCAGAGGGATTATGTGGAATTCCTGATATGAGTATTATGAAAAGTAGTGCAAAATTTATGAAATTGCTTCCCTGTATAAACAAGACCATTGTTCATTTTAATAGATTGAGGGCATCCCAGAACAGCAAAAGCATTAAGTAAATGTGATCAAACATAGCAGAAACGTTCTCCAGATTGTGCGGTAGCCCAGAAGAAATGAGAAAGGCATCTATGATAACATGTACATTTTGCATTTTACCAAAATGTGAAATATGAGTAACATCCATTTGCCATAATTCATTTGCTTTTCGACCTCGAGGATTAACCCCTGATGCGAATGGGAGCACATTTAAAGGTCCACGGGTTGGACAAGTCTTAACAATGGTCTGAGTTTGCTGTTTAAAGACGGAAATATTTTTTTTATTAATTTTTTAAAAAATTAATAACAAATGAATAAAAACATTCCTAACATATTATTATTCCATTCTACATATAGTAATTCATAATATCATTATATAGTTGCATATTCATCATTATGATTAAGAAATTGTAGAAGTTTTGGCATAGGCAAATGATTATCAATTTGTCCTTTAAAATCACTTAATGCTATTTGCCAAGAGGTATTGAAGATAAATAGACTTTGAACCTCTTCCTTTGTGAGATCACACACCTTGTGATGAGGATCATTTCCTCTTAACTGATAATATCTTTGGCGACCTTTGGCTACTAAAGAAATGATTTTTTGTAAATATGTATTTAAACATTTTTGTTGATTGTTTGGTAAAAAAAAAAATCTATTTTACAATACCATCTTGCCAAAATAGGCCTGTGAGAGATTGCAAGGTAAAGAAAATAATAAAATCATCAGGCTTTTCTAGATCTATTTGAATAAGCTGTCCTTCCTGGATGTGTTGTTCAATTAATTGTAATTCTTGTTCAGCTGCAGCTGTTAACTGCCTTTTGCTTAATAAATCAGAATCTCTTTGTAAAATATCAAACAGGTTCTGTAACATATAATTTAGAATCCTTAAAGTAGCAGGTAGCAAAAGTGAAAGCAGAGTGTCAATAGTGACATGTACCTATAGTAAATGATCAGATTTTGTAAAATGAATTCATTGGATTGATTGAGAAGGAATGCAGGAATGAGGATTTTTTATAATTGGCCATGCATTTTTTGGTAATTTTAAATTTATTGCATGCAGTTTTTATTATATTTTCCCACAATAGTGGCCAAGTTCCAATTTGCTTACATGACCAGGCCCAGTTGGGTCCTCTGGGAACTGGCTAGAGACCAAGAGGAGCTTCCTGGGACCTAGATATTTTTATTAAAGTGTCCTTCCAGTTAGAGTGCATATTTTAATTGTTTTTTACCAAGGTCATGTGATAGCAACATCAGTTGAACAGAACAGACTCCACAAGTATATTTTTCCTTGCATTCAGCCCCCAAATCTGATCTGCTCCCAAAATAAGTCATGGTTATTTTGGGATAAATTTAGTTTATACACATGTAGTTTATATAAACACTGGACAAAGCATTAAAATATTTTGGCTTAAAGGAATTTAGGTATTTATATGATTTGAATATTATTTAGCCAGTAATAGATTCATTTACAGCAATATTATTTAGATTAATAGATTAAGCCACCTGGTTTAAGGCAAGAAAAGAAACAGTTTTTTGCCAGTATAATGATACCCAGGAGAAAATCAGTATTTTTTATACAGATAACGACATGATAAAAGTTAACATAAGTTATTTTGATAAAACACAGACTCTGCTTTTTACACTGATTATTTAGAAAATTTTTTTGTATCTTTTTATTAGAATAGGCTAAGAGTCCAAGAAAACATTGTCATTTTAGACTCATTAATTCTTTTTGATTTTGACCATAATTTCCATTTTTACAAACTCTTAGCAATTATTATATTATATTAGTTTAGGCTTTGTTCTGCATTTTTCTCATCTTGTGACAGTTATTCATTTCATTTTAGGAAAAACTATTTGGCTTTTCTATTAATAAAAATACATCTTTTATATTTTTCATACTTAAGTCATTATTTTAAACAAATATTTTACCACATATAATTATCATCAAAATTAAATTTGTTAAAATAATGTTAAATACTTAAAATACTTTAATTAATGCATATTTGAAACATCAACATACAGTTTTTAACAAGAATTTCCAGTTTTAAAGTTCTTAAAATATATTTCTTTTTCAAATATGAATAGGAGCTGAACTCATGGCCAGTTTCCAAATTGCTGTTTGTTGAGGATCTAAGTTAACAAAGGGAGATGGGGCTACCATTCCCATTCCTTGTCAGAAGATTTTATTTGTAGCATTGGTATAAATTTCAGTAGGATAATTATTTAGATTAAACCAAGGTAACTTAACAGAACACTTGCATATCCCTTAGGAGACCAATCTGTTACAATTCTATAGGAACGATTAATGAGTACTGACTTTTGTTCTGCATTGTTCCTACTGGATATTTTCTGACTCAGGTGTATATGAATTTTTATATAAAGGCAGCTCATTAAGAACAAGCTCAGAAATTAATTTTTCTTTATCTTGCTCTGCTAAAGGTATGGTAAAGAAGCAATTTTTAAATCTATTATAATAATGAGAAGTTTTTAGGAATTACAACGGTTGTGGGCAAGCCAGGCTGTAATGACTCCATAGGTTGAATTACAGCATTAATTTTTATTAAATCAGTTAACATTCTCCATTTTCCTGATTTCTTTTTTATAATAAATACTGGAGAATTCCAGGGACTATGAGATTCTTCTATATGTCCTGCTTTAAACTATTCTTGAACTAACTGAGTTAGAGCCTCTAACTTTTCTATGGATAAGGGCCACTGCTCAACCCACAAAGGTTCATTTGCAGTATTGGTAGTGGATGTCCCTGGAGCATCTCCTCACTTTATGCTTTAAGAGTTCCCTTATTAGATCCTTGTTTGGGCACCAATTGCCAAGTCCAGCTCAAGCAACTGTCCAAACAAGGTTAGAAGGGGCAGTGGAAGATTGAGAAAATCACAACTCAGAGTTTAAGAGAAAGTGGGGGCTAAGTGGTTCATTGCTTGACTGAACACAATGACCAAATAGAAATAGGAATATTTCCCCCATTTTGTTATGCTTGCTGCAAAGCCTTCATAACCAATTTCCATTACTTAAGATTTAAAACATTATGGCCTTAAGGCTGAAACCAATAATAATGTTTTTGAATGAGATCAAATAAGCTTAATAATTCAGATGTTTTAACAGGCACCCCAGTAGCTTCTAACAATGTTTTCAACACACACATATACTCTTCCAGCCACCTATTATGATTACCCATTACCCTGATGCTACAAGGAAAATGCTTACTTTATCAATATGACTCGAGTCTTCTGCTATCAGCTGGACACACGTGCCTCTAATGGAGACTTTTCCTTGGTTCCTTAATATTGTCTTGGAGTCTTCTTTTTCTTCTTCGAGCTCCATGTTGGGCACCAGATGTTGCTTCCTATGACATGGAGTTCAAATGATATTAAGGAATGATGAAAGGAAGAAAGGAAGAAAGAAAGGAAGAAAGAAAGAAAAAAAAGAAAGAAAGAAAGAAAGAAAGAAAGAAAGAAAGAAAGAAAGAAAGAAAGAAAGAAAGAAAGAAAGAAAGAAAGAAAGAAAGAAAGAAAGAAAGAAAGAAAGAAAAGAAAGAAAGAAAGATGGGATCAGGGGGTCTGAATCTTAGCAATAACAGACAACTTTATTCTTAACTAGTTCCTGCTTATATGCTGCAGGGTTTACATGACTAAAAGCATGCATACATTTTGTGATAAAACAGAGTGCCTACTTTTCAGTATATTACTCCCTACATATAAGAGATAGCTAACAAGACCTTGGGGTTTAGGAAAAAACATTCTCTCCCTCTCAGATTGTCCTCCAATTAAGCAGATAACAGTCTCCACAGTTTATTGCCGATGCCACTCTGAAGCCAGTTGCTCCCAATAAATTCCGCAGGTTTTCCATTAACCCTGGCTCCTACAGGGAATTTAGTAAATTGCAAGATTATACCTCTAAGGTCATAAATATGTCCAATCTAAAGCAAACAGAGAAAGACATCTTGATGCCAAAGTAAGGCCAATGTCTGTCACATGGGAAGGCATGTGGTTGGCATCTTTTGCTGGTGCTTTGGCTTCTAGTTTCAAACCATTTCCCCAGGGACATTTTCTTTCTGCAACTCCAAATGTCTCTGCCTGTGTTAATCTAAACTTTTCCAAAATGACCCCTTCTTAAAGGTCTCCAGTAAGCAGATGAAGGCCCACCTTAAATGGGCAGAACCACATCTCCATGGAAACCACCTAATCTAAAGGTCCCACCCACAACTGGGTGGGTCACATCTCCATGGAAACAACTTAATCAAAATATCTCACCCAAACAATAAGTCTGATCCCACAATATTTGACTAGGAAAAAGAACATTGCTTTTCTGGGGTATGCAACAGCCTCAAACCAGCATAGAACTCAAGAAAACCTGTTCTATCACCAGCTGGATATAAAATCAAGAAATAGACATCTCAGGAAATAAATCTCAGATTAACATTTTAAAATATTAAATGTAGAGTGTACAACACAAGAGTATAAGTCAAACAAAGAAACAGGAAAGTTTGTCTTGTCCAAAGAAATAGGATAAAAATCCAGAAAACACAAAGGAGGAAGACCATATTATGGACAAAACAAAGGTTTTAGAAAAATGATCTAATAATTGCAGAAGGAAATGAAGGAAAACACAAAGAATGAAAGGATATAAGGATAAAACAATGAAAGAGAAATAGGAGAAGCTCAATAAAATGATAAAAAAAATTTTAAGTAACCAAACAAAACTACAGAAGATGAAGACCACAATAACTGAAATGAAAAAATTCCTGGGAGACTTTAAAACTTTAACAGCACATTGGAACCAACAGAAGAAAGAATCAGTGAATCAAAATACAAGACTGAATCAATAAGCCAAGCACTTGATCTTGAGGTTTACTATTGTGAAACTTATATATATAGCAGAGAATCTTACCCTACCTATAGGCATGCCTAAAGAGGTCTGGAGGACCTCTTTTGTTGGTCAGATATGGCCTCACCCTCGCTCTAAGCCCAACTTTACAAGTGAAATCAATGCCTTTCCCCTACGTGAGACATGGCATCCAAGGGTGAAAGTTTCCATGGTGGCATGGGAGATGAATCCCATGGATGTGTCTGGCCCTGACACCATAGGATCAGCAAAAGGGGAAAAAGAAATATAACAAATAAGGTATAGGTGGCTGAGAGAGTTCAAATATAGTCGAGAGGATACTCTGGACTCACTCTTATGCAAACTTAAGTTAGACATTACTACCTATCATAACTTTCCAAACCCTAACCAAAACTACATTAGCCAATCCTAAAGAATACCTAGGGCAATATATAAGATTCTACAAAGGTTCCATTCACTAGGATAACTTTCCAGAAACCCAAAACCTCCAGATGGGTCCCTAGACCAGATAAGTCCTGAAATGCAGAGGGGCCAGCCTCTCCAGAACATCAGCTAACTCCATCTCATTACCACTTATTATTAACAGCCCTTCCAACATGAAAAAGTTAGAATGATCATAGCCTAAATACCCTAAAGAGTGGGAGAATGATCAAAAGGGATGATGGAGCAATACAGAAAAGGTAGGATTTAACAAATGAGTATGATTGCTGAATCATTGTGTTGACATTTCTTTTGGTCTCCAGTGCCTTGGAGCAGCTAGAAGTAAAATCCTAAAATTCTGAAATTGTAAGCCATACTAAAATCTGAAATCTGTACTAAAATTAATTGTTGCACTGTGCTTTGAAATGTATTTTTTTTTGTATGTATGTTATTTTTTCACAAAAAAAGAAAGAATAAATTAATGGTAAATATATATATATATATTCCTTTTATCCTCCAATGTTCTGGAGCAGCTAAAACAAAAAATCTGAGACGATGGTATGGTAGCCCATGACAAACTCTGGACTCTGTCCTGTAACTACTTGTTGAAGAGTATTTTGAAAACTATTGTTTTTTTTTTTTCTTTCTTTCTTCTCTTTGTATATATGTTATACTATACATTAAAACAGTTCAAAAAAAAGGGGGGGTGTTCAGTGGTAGAATGCTCACCTTTCATGCAGGAGACCCAGGTTTGATTCCTGGACCATACACCACCACCCCCACAAAAAAGATGAAAAGATGACAAAAGAATAGACAATTGTTAGGCTAAGGGGTGGAAAGTAAAAGAATTACTAAAAAATAAAACCATCCTAAGACACCTGTGGGACACCATAAGACATACTGATATGTACTTTTTCAGACTTCTAAAAGGAGAAGAAAGAAAGTGGCAGAAGGGATGTGTAAAGAAATAATGTCAGAGAGCTTTCCAAACTTAGCAAAAGGCATGAACAGACACAACAAATAAGCTCGGAGAACACCAAACAGCATAAATATGAAGAAAAATAGATCCCATTGTATATTTTTTGTTTCTGTTTTTTGTTTGTTTGTTTTTTAGGCAGGCACCAGGAATTGAACCTGGATCTCCAGCATGGCAGGCAAGAACTCTGTCACTGAGCCACCGTTGCACTGCCTGATCACATTGTATAATGATCACACTATCAAGTGCACAAGATAAGTAACCTCCTAATTAGCATGAACGCTGATTCCTAATTGGAAATCTTGAAGGCAAGAAGGCAGTGGGTCAAAATACTTAAAGTGCTGAAGGAAAACAACTACCACCTAATAATTTTTACATGGAAAGGCTTTCAACAATGAGGTTGAGATTAAGACATTATCAGATTTAAAAAAAATGTTGAGGGAGCTCATCACCTCTAGACCGTCCTTACAAACAATGTCAAAGGGAGTTCTTCAATTTAAAAGTAAAGTACAGTGGTTCTTTAAGAGTTGCATAAGGAAATGAAGACCTCAGATAAAAGTAACCATTTGGATAATTATAATGCCAGTTTTATTGTATTGTATTGCATTGTACTGTATTGTATATTATTGTTTGGTATGTAAACCATTTTTTTTCCTTCCTACAGGTGCTAAAATGCAAATGCATAAGAGTAATGATAAAACTATGGTTTGGGACATACAACATACAAAGATAGTACAAAAAACATGAGAGAATACACTCATTATGGTCCAACACACAAAATCAAATAAATATGAAAATAGACATTAATAGAAGAATTTAGGGACAAAAAATACATAAAACTTACTATGGCTAAATAGCAAATGGCAGAATTTCCTGCATTATCAATAGTGACTTTAAATATAAATGGATTATAAGTTATCCAGTCAAAGGCAGATATTGTCAGGATAGATAAAAAAGAACGTATGATCCAACTATATACTGTGTGCAAGAGAATCACCTTACATTCAAAAATACAAATTAGTTGAAAGTCAATGGAAAGAAAAAATATATATCATGCATGTAGTAGCCAAAATAGAGCATAGGTAGCTATATTAATATCAGATAAAACAGACTTTAAGTAAAAATCAGTTACAAGGGGCAAATATGGTCATTATATTCTAAAAAGGGGTCAATTCAATGAGAAGATGCAACAATTATTAATATGTATGCACCTAACAACAGAATCACAAAGTTTATGAAGCTAATCTTGACAGATTTCAAGAGAGAAATTGACGGTGCTACATTAATATCAGAAGACCTAAGTATGCCAATTCCAATAATGGATAGAAAATCTAGTGAGAAGATCCATAAGGAAATATAAGACTTGAATGACAATCTAAATCAACTAGACCTAATAGATATACATAGAACACTTCATCCAACAACAGAGTGCACATTCTTCTCAAGTGTACATGAATCACTCTCTATAATAGATCATATCTTAGGTCACAAAAATCTCAATAAATTAAAAAATACTGAAATCAAATATATCTTTTATGATGACCACAGATTGAAACTAGGAATCAATAACAGAGTGAGGAATGAAAAATTCTTAAATAAATGGAAGTTACATAGCATATTCTTAAACAAATAATAAGAGAAAAGGAAAATTAGGAAATATCTTGAGGAAAATAAAAATGAAAATACAACATACCAGAACTTGTGGGATGCAGCAAAGACAGTGCTGAGAGGGAAATTTATAGCTCTAAATGCATTAAAAATGAGTAAAGACTTCAAATCAGACCTTACCTCAAAACTGAAAAATTGGAAAAAGAAAAACAAGAAATGCCAAAAATGAACAGATGTGAGGATATAACAAAGATGAGCACAGAGATAAATTAAATAAAAAACAAATAAACAATATAATCAACAAAACCCAAAGTGAGGCAGAGTTTAAAATATTCACAGATAAACAGAAGCTGAGAGAGTTTGTTAACAAAAGACCTGCCCTATGATAAATACTAACTGGAGTTCTGCTGGCTGAAAAGAAAGACAGGAGAGACAGGCTTGGAGAAGAACATATAAATGAAGAATATTAGTATAACTTAAAGTAAAAAGAGAGAGAATAAATAGATCTCACAAATAAAAGCCAAAAAATAAAGTGGTTCAGGTAAGTACTGCCTTTACATAATGACTGAATGTTAATGGATTAAACTTCCCAATCAAAAGACTCAGACTGGCAGAATGGATTAAAAAATGTGCTCCATTTATATGTTGTTTATAAGAGACTCATTTTAAACCCAATGATACAAATAGGTGAAAGTGATAGATGGAAAAAGATATTCATGCAACAGTAACAAAAAGAAAAAAAACTGGGGTAGCTATACTAGTATCAGATGGAACAGACTTTAAATACAAAAATATTATAAGAGATAAAGAAGGACATTATTAATAACTAGGGCAATTCACCAAGAAGAAATAACAATAATAAATATTTTTGGTCCTAGTCAAGGTGACCCAAAGTACATGAGTAAATCACTAGCAAACACTGAAGGGAGTAATAGATAACTCTACCAGGATAGTGGGAGACTTCAACATACCACTCTCTCCAATTTAGACAGAAGAACTAAACAGAGAGTCAAGAAAGAAACCAAGAACCTAAGTAATATGAAAATTGAACTAGACCTAATAGAAATATATAGAACATTGCATTCCAAAACAGATGGATATACATTCTTCTCAAGTACTCATGGGGCATTCTCATGGATAGACCACATATTGGAGCATAAATACATTTTAATAAATTTAAGAGATTGAAATTATACCAGACACTTTTTCTGATCATAATGGAATGAAGCTGGAAATAAATAGCAAATGAAGAACCACAAATATACAAATATATGGAGATCAACAACACACTCTTAGACAATCAGTGTGTCAAAGAAGAAATTGCAGGAGAAATCAGTAAATATCTTGAGATGAATGAGAATAAGAACACACCATATCAAAACATATGGGATGTTTTGAACTCTCTCTCATTTTTGAAGGACAGCACTGCTGGATAGAAAATTCTTGGCCAGCAATTTTTCTCTCTCAATATTTTAAATATATAGTACAACTGCATTCTTGCCTCCATGGTGTTTGATAAAAAATAAGCATCTAGTTATATGTCTTCCCTTATATGTGGTGAATCACTTTTCCATTGCTGCTTTCAGAATTTTCTCCTTTTCTTTGGCATTTGGAAGTCTGATTGCTATGTGTTTTAGAGTGGGTTATTTGGATCTATTCTCTTTTCATGTATGTTGAGCTTCTTGGATTTGCATATTTATTTCATTTATAAGAGTTGGGAATTTTTCAGCCTTTATCTCTTCAAATATTCTTCCTGGCCCCTTAATTTCTCTTCTTCTTCTGGGACACCCATAATGTGTATCATATTCATTTTGTGTTGTCAATCAATTCCCTGAGAACCTCCTTAAAGTTCTCCATTTTTTCCCCATTAGTTGTCTTGTCTGTTGGAATTCAGTTGATCTGTCTTCTAGTCCATTGATTCTTTCAAATATGCTGCTCTGTGTCTCTGGTACATTTTAGTTTCATCTACCATACCTCTTATTTCCATAATGTATGTTATTTTTCTATGTACTCTTTCAAGTTCTTCTTTATGCTCTTCTAATTTCTTAATATAATTTATCTCTTTATATACATTTTCTTTGATTTCTTTGAATTGATCTAGGAGATGTGTTTGTATACGTTGATTAATTGTTTCAGATTCTGTGTCTCCTCCAAATTTTTTATTTGTTCTTTTGACTGGGCCATTTATTCTTGAGTTTCAATATGTCTTGTGATTTTCTTTGCTGATATATGGTCATCTGATTATTTTGATTGGTCTATTCTGAGGGTTGACTTCTATCTCTTCTAAGATTTATTTGCCACCTGGGTTTGTATTATGGTATGCTTTGAAAGTTGGATCATCAGTATTTCTCAGCCAAAACAGGGCTTGGAACCATGCAGGGGGTGGGGACCAGCTCTGATGGGCTTAGGATATGCTCTGGAGTAGCTTTGAAAAACCCTGTATTTAATCCCTGCACTTTCCAGACAGTCCAGAAGTTGGCATTTAATCATCCTCAGATTCTGTTTACCTCTTGGAGCCCTACAGTATGACTAGGTGAGACTGAAACTGCAAGGTTCCCATGCCCTCACTTCACTGGCCAACATCTGGCTCAAAGTGGGGCTTTGTCCCCCAGTCTACATGTGTCCTGGGGTACGTCTTTTCTGGAGGACTCTGCTAGATGCCTTAGTCTGCAGCCATCCCCCAGGCAAAGATCAGGCTGCCCACTGATTTTCCCATAAGTGTGGGGGATGGGCATCAGAGACCACAGCTAGAAACACTGTCTCTGTCAACATTTTCTCAGACTTTTGTCCCTCACTGACCTGGTACTTGAAATGTCTAACGCGGATCCCCAAATCCCAAAAAAGTTGATTCAGACAGAATATAAAATGGTACAGCTACTGTGAGGGATGGTTCATGTTTGGCAGGTCCTCAGGAAGTTAAATATAGAGTTGCCTTATGACCCAGCAATCCTACTACTCAATATATACTCAGAAGATGTGAAAGCAAGGATGAGAATAGACATTTGCACATTGATGTTCATAGTGGCATTATTTGGAGTTGCCAAAATGGATGGATAACCAAAATGTGTTATACACACACAATGGAATATTTGTCAGCAATAAGAGAGAATGAACTCTTGAAGTATGTGACATGCATGAACCTTGAGGATATTATGTTGAGTAAAATAAGTTAGACATCAAAGTACAAATATTATATAATCTCACTGATATGAACTAATTATAATACGTAAACTTTCATAGACATAAAATGCAGCATATATGTTAGCAGGATATAGAATGAGGCTAAAGAATGTGGAGCTGTTGATTAATATGTGCAGAATGTCTAACTCTAGGTTGAACTTAAAACATTTGGAAATGGACAGAGGTAATAATAGCATATGATTGTGAGAATAATTAACAAAAGTTTCCTTTGATTCTTACATTTTGAACTTCTTTGATCATGGAAGGATGCTGAATTTTGCCAAATGCCTGTTCTGCATCCATTGCAGAATCCATTGCAAAATCCATATGGTTTTTATCTTTTGATTTTGTATTAATTATTTTTCTTATGTTGAGCCACTCTTGCATACCTGGAATAAAACCCACTTAGTCATGGTTATAATTCTTTGAATATACTCTTGGATTTGATTTGCAAGTATTTTGTTGAGCATTTTTGCATCTATATTCATTAGAGAAATTGGTCTGAAGTTTTCTTTTCTTGTGGTATATGAATTTGGTTTTAGTATTAGGGTGATGATGGCTTCGATGGAATGAGTTAGGTAGTATACTTTCAAAATGCAGAATCAAAGGAAACTTCCTCCACATGATAAAGGGCATATATTAAAAACCAACAGTATGCATGGATAGTTCAAAGGTAGAATGCTCACCTTCCATGTGGGACACCTAGGTTCAATTCCTAGACCATGCACCAAAACAAACAAACAAACAAACAAAAATAGCTAACATCATACTCAATGGTCTGAGAGAGAAATCTTTCCCCTTAAGATCCTTTAAGACAAGGATGCCCACTGTCACCACTGCTATTCAACATTGTGCTAGAAATTCTAGCTAGAGCCATTAGACAAGAAAAAGAAATAAAAGGCATCCAAATTGGAAAAGAAAATTTTGAGGAGGATTGGAATAATTTCTTGGAACACTGTAAAATTCACCTGTGAAACCATCCAGTCCTGGGGTTTTCTTTGTTGGCAGGTTTCAGACAACTCATTCAGTCTCTTCATTTGTGTTTGGTTTGTTGAAGCCTCTTCCTTCTTCTTGAGTCAGAGTACATTGTTTCTCTGTTTCTAGGAAGGTGTCCATTTCATCTAAGTGGTCATGCTTGTTGGCCAACAGTTGTGCCCTTGTGGACACTTCTGATCTTTTTTATTTCTTTCAGGTCCATGATAATCTCTCCCTCTCATTTCTGATTTTATTTATTTGGAAATAATTAACAGAGCTGAACGGTGTTGGAATATGGTGGAAATGGAAGTTTAGAGTCACATATGTCAAGAGAAGGAATACTGGGGGTTTAAACATGGGAATGTATAAGACAGTGAATCTTGTGGCGGACAATGTCTGTGATTAACTTTACAGATATAAAAATATTATTTTATGAATTAGAACAAATGTATGACAGCATTACACAGAGTAATAATTGAGGGCTATGTGTGAAAAACAACATCTGTTGTAGCCTATGGACTATAGAACACAGTAAAATTTTAATATTTTTCATCAACAGGAACAAATGTACCACACTGAACTCTGGTTTAATAATAAGGGGAATAAGGGGCATGGGAGGATTTGCATTTTATTCTTTATTTTTTTATTTCCTTTCTAGAGTAATAGAAATATTCTAAAATTGATTATGGGGATGTATATACAACTACGTGATAATACAGTAAGCCAGTGATAGTATTTGTTGTATACCCCGCATGTTTTTTATGGTGTGTGAATATATCTCAGTAAAATTTTTAAAAACTTCCAATAAAGGAAAGCCACAGACCAGATGACTTCAATGGGTATTTTACCAACATTCTAACAAGACTGAATTCTAATTCTGCCCACATTCTTCAAAAAAAAATTGAAGAGGAGTGAGCACTTCTAACCCACTCAATAAGGGAAATATCACCCTCATACCAGAATCAGATAAACACTCTACAAGAAAAGAAATTTACAGAACAATATCTTTTATGAATATATACACAAAAAGAAGTATACACAATGGTCAAGTGGGATTTATTCCTGGTATGCAAGGGTGGTTCAATGCAAGAAACTCAATTAATGTAATATATCACATTAACAAAATGAAGGGGGGGACACCACATGATGGTCTCAGTTAATGCAAAGAAAACATCTGATAAAATATGAGCACTACCTTTCTTGAAAAAAAACACTTTTAACACTAGAAATAGAGTGAAACTTCTTCAACATATATGAAAATTCTACAGTTAATATCCTACATCATGGTGAAAGACTGAAAGCTTTCCCTGTAGAAACACCACTGTTAATTAATATTGCACAGGAAGTTGTAGCCACAGATATTAGGGAAGTAAAAGATATAGAAGGCATTCAAATTGAATAAGAAGAAGTAAACCTTTGCAGATGACATGATCCTATATACAGAAAGTCATGAAGAAACAACAACAAAGCTCCAAAGCTAATAAATAAACTCAGCAAAGTGGTAGTTTAACAAATCGACATACAAAATCAGTGGTGTTTCTAAACATTAGTAATTAACAAAAAAAGGAAGAAATCATGAAAAAGTTTCATTTGCAATAGCACCTAAAGCAAACGGAAGGACAAATGGAAAATAAATGGAAGTACATTCCACGTTAATGTATTGGAACACAAAATACTGCTAAGATTTCTACCTTAAGTGATTTATAGAGGCAATGCAATCCTGATCAAAATTCCACACCTTCTTTGCACAAATGGAAGTTTCAGTCTTCATATTTATATGGAAGCTTAAGTGTCCCCCACATAGCCAAAGCCATCTTGAAAAAGAAAGATGAATAGGACTCACACTTCCCAATCTTAAAACTCATTTCAAAGACACAGTAACCAAATTAGCATGGTACTGACATGAGAATAGGCATATAGACAAATGGAAGAGAATTGAAAGCTCAGAAATCAACCCTCAAATTTATACCCAACTGATTTTTGACAAGGAGGCAAAAGCCACTCATTTAGTAAAGACTATCCTTTATTCTTCAAAACGCGATATAGAAAAACTAGATCTCCATTTGCAAAAGAAAATAGCAGGACTCTTACCTCACACCTTATGCAAAAATCAAAACTGATCAAAGACCTAAGATAAAAAACAGAAATATCAAAATCCTAGTAGAAAATCTTTCACATGATGGTGAAAGACTGAAAGCTTTCCCTGTAGAAGCACCACTGTTAACTAATATTGCACAGGAAGTTGTAGCCACAGATATTAGGGAAGTAAAAGATATAGGAGGCATTCAAATTGAATAAGAAGAAGTAAACCTTTGCAGAAGACATGATCCTATATACAGAAAGTCATGAAGAAACAACAACAAAGCTCCAAAGCTTAGGGAAGCATTTTCAGGGTCTTGGGTTAGACAATGGTTTCCTGGACTCTACATCCAAAGCACAAGCAACAAAAGAAAAATGTATCAGTGGTACTCATCAAAATTAAAAACTTTGTGCCTCAATGGAATTTGTATTTAAAGTAAAATAGCAATATTTGGTAAACCACATATCCAATAAAGCTTTAGTACCCAGAATATATAAAGTAATCTTTCAACTTAACAAAAAGACAAAGAAACCATTTCTTAAATTGGTAAAAGTGATCAATAGATAGCTCTTCTAAGAAGATATACAAATAATCAAAAGGTACATGAAAAGAAGCCCAACATCCTTAGCCATCAGGGAAATGCAAATGAAAACCCCAATGAGATACCATTTCAGAGTGAGTAGAATGGTTGCTACTACAAAATGGAAAATTACACTTTTAGAGAAGATACAGAAAAATAGAAATAATTTTTCATTGCTCATGGGAATATAAAATGGTGCAGCTGCTGTGAAAGACAGTTTGGCATCTCCTCAGAAGTTAATTATAGAGTTACCATATGACTCAGCAATCTGCCACTAGGTATATATCCAAAGGGATTGAAAAAAGTGACCCCAACAGTTATTTGCACACTGATGTTCACAGTGGCATTATTCACAAATGCCAAAGAGAGAAGCAACTCAAGTGTCCATTAACTGATGAATGGGTATACAAAATGTGCTATAATATAAAATAGAATATTACTCAGATGTAATAAGAAATGAATTTCTGATACATGCAACAAAATGGGTGAACCTTGAAGACAACATGTTGAGTGAAATAAGCCAGACACAAAAAAACAAATACTTTATGATCTCACTGATATGAAACAAATAGCATAAGCAAAACCATAAAGTCAGAATCTAGAATATAGCTTACCAGTGGATGGGATGGGTATAGGGAGTGAGAAGTTCAGCCTTAAAATGTAGTTCCTATCTGAAATGATGGAAATATTTTAGTAATAGATGGTAGTGATGGTAAGCACAATATTGCAAATGTAATTAACAGCACTGAAATATATATTTGTATGTGGCCTATAAGGGAAAAATATTGGTGTATATATGGTAATAGAATAAAATTTTAAAATCCATGGAACCACACTAAAAAAGAAGTAAACCCTAAGTTAAACCATGGGCTATAATTAGTAGTACAATTATACAAATATGCTTTCATGAAATGTAGCAAATTTATCATACCAATGCAAGGTATTAATAATAGTGTGATACGTGGGAATCTTGTATTTTATGCATGATTTTTAGTAAGTCCACAAGATCTCTAATAAAATAAATAGGATATATAAGAGACCATATTTATCACTGGAGAGAGAGAAAACCTTCTTAATAAAAAAAGAAAGACCCAAAGAATAGAATAAAGTAAAATTTAAACATGATATAAAACTTGTTTGAAAAATCGCATGAACTTGGAAGGGAAACTAAAGAAAAGTTGAAAATCTTTGCTACATGTCAATAAAATCATGTGATTTTTCATATTATATATCTGTCTCTTAAAACAATTAAGACGTTATACATATTTTTCAAACCACAATCCAATATCTTATCATTGCTACCTTTCCAATGATATAAAATTTTTGTTTTTCTTTTACTTCCTTTATGCCTGAAATTTCAATAAAGTTATTTCCTCCTAATATCTGTATGTATATAGAGATAGACTATAGATAGATGTAGATATATGTATATAAAAACACATATAGACTTATTTTTCTGAAATGCCACAGCTTATCTATTCCCATTGTCTTATTTTCCCAGGATTTTCTTTTCTGGGGCTCCCAAAACCTGGTTCATTTGGGGCTGGTGCAGAGCTCACATTGAGTGATGTAACCTTTGTCACTTTCTTCAGTAGATCCCTCAATTCCTTGGCCTCCTAGAAAAAAAGTCTTCCTTTTTCTGAATTTTTCTGCTTCTGCATCCTATTTGGCAGAAGTATGTTTTTAAAAGTTTTATTGGAAAGGGGTAGATTTTTAATTTTGAAGAATACTACAAAGCTAATCTTGTTTATCACTGTCTATTTACCAATATTCTTTCTAGCAACATACTTTGCTGTTTGGATGAGTAGAAAGTATCTTCTTGTTTTCTGTCTTACATTTACTTAAATCATAAGTTTATTGGTCAAATGTATTTCTTTTATTATAAATGTCCTTAAAAATCCTTCATCTTTTTAAAAATTAATGAAGTATCTTTTAAATCGTTTATGTGTCAGGAAAATAAACCAAATTAGTCCTTATTCTTATCATGTTTGTTGCAGATTTACTTTTATAATGTATCCTTCAACAGTTCATTTGTTTAAAGGGTATCATAAAACTTTTAATGATATGAAGACAAATGTATAAGTTTTTCCCTCATCACATCTGAGTTTTTTAGCCAGAACAAAAGTATCTTCAACTTCTAAATTTTTAACTTCCTTTCTATTTATTCTAGTTTTATAATGGTCTTCTGCTATCTTCTTGTTTGAGATATTTTTGTGCCTGTCTCTATTCAATCAGAGTTGGCACAAGAAGTTTTGCAAAGTCCAAAGATGCAACACATTATAGCTCTCTGTGCTGGTTTGAGAGGATGTATGTCCCCTAGAAAAGCCATGTTTTAATCCTAATCCCATTCTGTAAAGGCAGCCATTTCTTCTAATCTCTATTCAGCATTGTATGTTTGAAACTGTAATTAAATCATCTCCCTGGAGATGTGATGTAATCGAGAGTAGTTGTTAAACTGGATTAGGTGACGACATGTCTCCACCCATTCGAGTGGGTCTTGATTAGTTTCTGAAGTCCTATAAAAGAGGAAACATTTTGGAGAATAAGAGATTCAGAGAGAGCAGAGAAGAACGACATAGCCACGAGAATCAGAGAATCCACAAGCCAGAGACATTTGGAGATGAAGAGGAAAAACGTCTCCCGAGGAGCTTCATGAAACAGGAAGCCAGGAGAGAAAGCTATCAGATGACACCTTGCTTGCCATGTGCGCTTCCAGCCAGGAGAGAAACCCTGAATCTCAATGGCCTTCTTGAACCAAGGCATCTTTCCCTGGATGCCTTTGATTGGACATTTCTATAGACTTGCTTTGATTGGGACATTTTCTCGGACTTAGAACTGTAAACTAGCAACTTATTAAACTCCCCTTTAAAAAGACATTCTGTTTCTGAAATGTTGCTTTCTGGCAGCTAGCAAACTAGAACACTCTCCTATCCTTGACCTGAAATTTTCCTTTGCACTTTCTAAAAATCTGCTTTTCTGAAAATCATGGAAAAAAAATGCCAGGTGATTTGAAATTTCAGTAGTTTATCTCTTCCACAAAATTTTGTATGAATATGATCCTTGATATAACCTGTCATGCTTCTTAGAACACAGTTGCATCAATAATCTCTTTCACTTTCAAATGATATTTTTCAATGTGCTAACATAACCATTCTTAACTTAGCTAAATCATTATTTCATAATTCCCTACCTCCGCCAAGAAAGCACTTTCATGAATTTGCCCTTAATCTATATATCCATATCTTGTAAAACTCATTCCTCTTATATTTGTAGAATAGGTATTGATTAACTAAATTATTGTCTGCAATTCCAATTTAAATTGGAATGGTATCTTTCTCGTGACTTTATGTCCTATACGTAGTCTAAAATTTTTCATATAGCAGGCAATTTCTAAATATTGCTTGTAGAATGTATGAAATAATAGGATATTTGGAGGCAAATTTTAATTGGATGGAAAAATGGATGGGTGACTAGACATCAAATTCGCATTTTTATATCCCCCTTCTCAAAAACTTCATAAGTGTTTTAGATTGGTGAATTGAATTGTGTAAGCCAGTTTATACATGTTCTTGGTCTTGTGTGCCTTCTGGTGGAGGTGGACCCACTGTAAATAAGATATCCTCAAGATCTTAGCTACAGTTCAGTAGTGGCGCAACACAATCAGACTTGGCTTTAAACTGGAGTTCTTTTAGTGGAGGCCCTTATAAATAGAGTGAATGTCTGACAGAGAGCAGCCACCAGAAGCAGCCAGAAAAGCTAGATGTTAACAGAACCCAAAGGAAATGAGAAAATGCCAACATATGCATTACCACGTGACAGAAAAACCAAGGACCAAACCAAGGACCAAGGAAAGCCACCAGGTTCAGCGAAGAACGTGGCTAGCCAGCAGCCAACCACAGAATTCAGTCTTCTAGGAGATACCATAAGCTTGCTGACACCTCAATTTTGGACTTCTTTAGCCTCAAAACCATGAGCCAACAAATTCCAATTGTGTAAGCCAAGCCACTGTATGATGTTTGTTTTAGAAGTTAGAAAACTAAAACAATGGCCAAATAGATATTTCCATCTAATCATCCACACACTGCAGGTCAAAAATATCTTCCCATAGCAACTTTTTTTTGGTTTCATATGTTTTCTAGAAGCTTATAATTCTCTGGTTACATAAACTAGAAACCAATACACTTACTATATCTTTTATCTATTTTTTACCTCTTATTTCTCATCAAAGAATTCTCATTCTATGCTTTCATTCACAAAGCAACATTAGGTACTCACTGATATTTTCATCAAATCTTGCTTTTCTGATATGTATTTCTTTTGCCCACTGCACTATTTTGTTTCTACCACTCAAAACCCATTTAGATGACAGAATGGTTTTATTAAAGGACAAATATTTTCAATCTCTAAACCTGATTTAGCGGACATCATTTTATGGAAAGTAAACTCAGCATAAAGTAAAGAAATATATGATCTACAATCACCCTATTTTAACTAATTTTCCTTTTCTGTATTGCTCCTGCATTAAAATCTACACAACACTGAATTAATCATTCTTTTCCTCATGCTGGTCTATTCAGTTTGAATATCATCTTTCTGTCACTTTTGCTTCTAGGCTCCCCTACAGAGCAAATATCATATTATGCTATGCCTGTGGACAACATTGAACAAAGTTCAGTGCATATAAATGCCCTTTCCTATCTCTAGAAATTAATTTTTAACTTGTTCTTGATTAAATGCCATTTTATATCTGTACCCAGTAGCACAAAACCCTTGCAGAATAGCATTTGAAAAGCTGCTATCATGGTGTTTGAGAAGATTTCAGCTCTTCTGCTCCTGCAGCTGTGCTGTGTTGGTTGTGGATTGTGTGGGAAGGTCCTGGTGTGGCCCTGCGACATGAGCCATTGGCTCAACATCAAGATCATTCTGGAGGAACTAACGGAGAGGGGTCATGAAGTGACAGTACTGGCTTTTTCACACAATAATTTAATTAACCATAATAAGCTTTCTACACCAAACTTTGAACTGATTCCTGTGCCAAATGATGAAGAGACATTTACAAACACAATGAACCAATTCCTGGATATAGCCATTAATGTCATGCCGAAATTGTCACCCTGGCAAGCAGCAATAAAACTACAAGACTTTCTGCTTCAAACAAGTGGAATCGTGAAACAACTGTGTGAAAATGTAGTGTATAATCAGACACTCATGAAGAAACTCAAGGAAGCTAACTACAATGTAATGATTATGGATCCTGTGGTGCCCTGTGGAGAGCTGATAGCTGAGTTGCTTTCAGTCCCCTTTGTGCACACATTAAGAGCGTCCATAGGTGGTATGCTGGAGAAATACTGTGGGAAAGTTCCAGCTCCACCTTCCTATGTGCCTGTTCCCATGACTGGACTAGGAGACAAGATGACCTTTCTGGAAAGGTTGAAAAATCTAATATTTACCCTTTTCTTCGACTTCTGGCTTCAGTCATATGACATTCAGATCTGGGATCAGTTCTACAGTGAAGCGTTAGGTAAGAAACTCCTATTTTCTTCTTATACTAGTTACTAGAGAGTAAGGAAAGTCTACCATAATGAAGAATATCCCTTTTCAAAATTCTTTCTACTCTGAAGAACTCTTGAAGTGATACCAATGAACTGATCAGTGATAGCTAATTGTGGAAGTGGAGGCAAGAAATATTTTACCATAGTTACTCTTTCTTTAGAGTCATCCAAATATATCTGCATGTTACCTTGCTTATATTTAACATATAGTTATCAAAAAAAGAAAAATGTAAAACACACAAATAGATGTTAATCTAATGAAAAGATTTTGCTTGTCATTTATAAGCTAAAAACAAATAGTCCAGAACAGTGTGTTTTCAAATAGGATGTAGTTGTACTGTTGTAACTTTATTAGTAAAATAGAGTGTAATGCTTTTAAGAGAAATAACCTCTTTATCTGACAATAGAAATAAACTGAAATATGATCTACATTAACAATGAGATTGAATTTGTTATATTCTTTACTCTGCCTGAACTTCCCTTAACTTCTAAGAATTTTTGAGAATCATTGATTATCATTCTTGATTTTAAACAATTTATCTTGTAACAGGGTACCTATCCTTAGCTCTTCATACATTTTGAATGGAGTTTCAGAAAATCTTATGCAAATTGTTTCTTTATGGCTAGCTATACTGAAGAGTTTCTTGGATGCATTATGTTTCTTGGGAGAGTGCTAACAGAGCACTCAAAAATTAAAACAGTGTACATTAGAAGACTGCATCTGGAAGGGTTAAAAGACAGTTGATTTTTCTCTTGCTTGCACTCAATATGTCCTGATTTAATTCAATACAGTTAATATGGCTTGTATTTTTGACTGATATCTAGGCATCTCAATATCTTAAATGAGTAAACTCTGAAGGTCTATTTCTCACTCTTGTTTAAGGTTTTATTGTTGATTGGATTTGTGTTAAGGCCCTGCATTGTGCTTAATGAACTTATTCTAGATTTTAGAATAGCTCATGTTTAATTGTTCAGATGTTTCCAGCTCTGCTTCATCGGATTCTTGCCTTGGATATATAGTACAATTTTTAAGATGGCACATTTTGTGAAAATTTTTCACCTCCAGGAAAGAGCTTCCACTCTCCTGATCCTTCTCCAGGAATCTTGCTCTGTACTCTGTGTTTTAATGCAGACTTTTCTCCCTGGCTTCCATGGTTTGCTTACATTCTCTCCCTGGCACAGTGCCCCCTTTTCCTTACTGGGACCCATCCTATCTCACAACAATTCAGTTAACCTCCTTTATTTCTGTGAAGGTTTTCTGCCTCTGGTTTCTTTCCCACTAAGCTGTCCCACTCCAGAGAGCCAGATAGGGCCTATTCAGAAAGGTGGCTCACTTCAGAAATGTCATTTTGCTTTTAGGTGTTCCAGCTGACTGAAACTGGATTGAGGGACAAAACATGGCTTCCTAGGCTTCCTAGGCTTTCTGTTCCAGTCTCTCTCCCTTTTTTTTTTTTCCCCTCCTGGGTGCCCAGGTATTTCTCCTCAGCAGCTTATGTTCTGCCCTGGTTCTCTGTAGACTTTGGTCCCTGTGCTTAGCGTGCACGGAGCTCTAAATTGCTGCTGTGAATTGCTCTACAGTATTTGTCAGTGGTGGCAGGGCCCCAGACCATGGTATCTCTGTGCAATTCTCAAGTTGAGTTCAAATGAAGGGGAGAGGAATGGGTACAAAACAGTGGTCTGGGGCAGAATTTTCCTACCTGATAATTTTCTGTTTCTTCAATTCAGCATTTGTAGAGTCCTTCTAAACTCTCCTCCATGCTCCAGAGTTCTAAGCAAGTGGAATGTGTCCTTTAATCCTTTAATTCATGAAATCTCTAAGGAAGCTTTTTCAGGGGATGTCTTTTGTTGCAATGTTAATGACATCATCTCCCCTTGCCCTTTTATTTAGGTTCCATTGATCAATATTTATTGATCTTCTCACTCTATTATCTTGCTTACACAGTTAAGATCTGTGCCACCACGATTCCAAAGAAAGTTCTGGGGCTAATTTTGCTTATCTAAAGAGTCACTAATCTGCTCCATTTTAGGGTGGCACAAACCACATATAAAAATTTGAAAAATTTCAGAGCTTCCTTATTTCCTTCACTAAGGTCTAGCTTGATTTCCATGGAATGTGCTTTAGCATAAATAATATCATACCTATAAGTGCGGAGTTTCTTGTTGATTATCTATTTCTACTCTCCAAAATATGTTGGGAGAATTTTCAAATTTAGAACCTTGGTAATAGAATAATTAAGGATTCCAAACATGTCTTATGAGATTAAAAATTTCTGAGGTAAATCCTTATAGAATACTATGGGTTTTTTTCCAAGGAGGCCTTTCTTTTTGTGGCTGCACAGTTCTCAGAGAGACAGGTCATTACCTGTGGAATATAGCCAGCTGTTGAAGTGTCACAAAATCTGTGTAATCCTGGCATTGGAGGCATCAATCAATTTTCTGTTTCCTGGTTTATTTTCCAGAACTGACCTGCTCCTTTAAATACCTGTGGATGGATTGATGAATCCAAGGATAAATTAGCAATTGTTGACATAGTAGCTTTCAAGCAAGGAGGTATTATTTGAGAAAAAAAAAAAGGAAATTTTGAGAATTGTTTTGCTGTATTGATTGGCTTTCCAATACATATTTCAGTAACCAAAGAATAGCATTTTAAAAGAATAATATATTCCTCACCTTCATTTTTGTTAGACCAGCTCTCCGGTTCCTCTTTATTCAGAAAATTATGGATGTTACCATAGCTCCAAACTAAGGTTTACTAGGAAACAGGACTGAGGAATTTTCCATATTTTAAATAAACAGAGGAAAAATATAGGCTTTTCTATATGTAAAAATTGTGGGTTAAATTTATCCTTTAGGGTATATGGCAAATTTTCAAATCTATCATCTTTAGCAGTTTTTCTTTTGCTGCAAGTACTCTCCTTGGTTTTCATTGTTCTATATTCTCATGTTTTTCACTTGGCAAATCTGACTGACCATCCATAGTCTCACTCTTGATGTCATAATAAAATTAACAAATACACATCGTTAAAAATTCCACATGCAGCAAAAATGTATGTAATAAAATTCAATTTCATCCCGTTTCCACTAAATTGGCACCATTAACTTTTCTTTCCCTCATATCAAGATATTTATATGTATTGTTAAACATTGGTATTATGTACTTTTTTTTTTTTTTTTACTTTCCTGTGTACCTAATAGGAGCAATTAATAGTCACTTCTAGGGTGCTGCGATGGTGGCTCAGTGGCAGAATTCTCACCTGCCATGCTGGAGGCCCGGGTTCAATTCCCAGAGCCTACCCATGCACTAAAATATAAATAAAAAGTAGAAAATAGTCATTTCTACCCCTTTTTTGTTTTTTACCTAATATAGATCTGACGATCTTTCCACCTCAACACTTCAAAATCAACATTATTCTTTATACTGACTTCATATTATTACATTTTCTAGATGAAATAATTTATGTAACTAGTCTAATTCAGAATGCTATTTAGGTTCTCCAATTCTCTGCTATAAAATACATGTTGCATTGAACTCTTTTTACCTGTATTTCTGCCATGTTGCCACCCAAAATTGTTCAACCATTCAGGCTTTATCCTGAGATCTTCCCTGAGGGTGGACATCATTTGTGCAATTTTCTATTAGCTGTTTATCTTATTGATCTCTAATTTCTCTGGCATTTAGTGGATTTAGCCCTTTTTCTGTAATAAATACTACAAACTTTTTTTCAGTCTGCCAATTGCCTTTAACATGTTTAACTACTAAAAGGAATGAATACATACTAAAACATTTTACATCTTTTAAATGTTTTGCATGTATTTGCAGATTTTGAAAGGTATTATAACTTCCAAAAAGTGTATAAAATGTCTTATTTGATGATTCAACAAATTCTGTTTATATTCTAGATGATCCTTTGTTGGTATTATGAATGGCAGGTATCTCCACCCAGTTTACGATGTGTCTTTTCCCTCTTTTTGTAATATCATAATTTGAATTGCATTGCTAATTATAGTTTTTAAATATAGTATATTCAAACGAATTAATTATTTCCTTTATGGATTTCCTTCATATACTTGAAAAAATTCTCTCCTATCCTAAATCATTAATATTTCTTTATCTATCATTTTGAATTGAAAGGTTTTTTTTGCACGTGGAATTTTTGCTTGTATATTGTGAGTGGGTCAATCTCTTTCCTTTTCCCTTTACTTTCCTCCCTTTCCTCTGTATACCTTCCTCACTACATTCCTTCTTTCTTCCCTTCCATCTTCATCCATCCCTATCTTCCTTCCTTCCTTCATACTAGAATAAGGAATATCCTATCATTGTTTATTGAAGAGTCTTTTTTCCAGAGACTCTTGATAATTCTTAGTTCTCACTTAAATAATCATTTCTGTCTATAAGTTTTCAAGATTTATAAAACTTGAAATTTTGAGATTTTAATGACATTTACATTGACTCTGTAGATTGATTTGGTAAGAATGGATGTCTTTATGAATTTGTTCTTACTATGCATAAATAAGATTCCTCTGTCTTTTAAATTTTTGTATAACAGATTTCAGTAAGATTTTTATAATTCTAATCCTAAAAGTCCTATACAACATTAATAAAGTTATTGAAATACTTTTAAGATGAATTATATATTTTTATTAAATTTTCTGATTGCTGCCAATGCATAGAAATTGAAATTGCTAATTCATATAATTTTGTATCCAATAAAACCTTATTCAAACTTGTAATTTACCTACATATTTTGGGGTTTGCTTCATGGAAGTCATACAGTTTAACAAAAAAGTTTAGATCCCTACCTCTCCTGTGTTCCTATTTCATTTTCTTTTTCTTCTTAAACTTCAGTAGATTAAGACATTGTTGAAAATTAAAGTTATCATTCACATATATCAATGACTTGTACTCATCTTAAGGGAATGCTTTCAAGAAGTCAATATAAATGTTACATTGCAATATGGTTTTTAATAGGTGTCTTATCATCAGACTAAGAGAATTCTTTCCAATTTCCAATCTGCTAATAGCTTTTGAAAATATTAGTAAATATTGAGTTTTGTGTTTGCCTGATCTAGCTATGATTTTTTTCTTTCTTTAACTGTTATTCAGGTAAATTATATCTGAAACTACAATTTTTAATGTTTTAAACTATGATTTCATTCATAGAATGAACTCAACTTATTTATTCACGATATTATTTTTTAGTCTGTTATCAAATTTTCTTAGCTGAATTTATTTTTAGGGATTAGAGAATCCAATCTGTAAATGAGGATGATTTGATTTTGTTTTTCTACTTCACTAATGCCATCTTTTTTTTCTTGCTCATTTTGATTCCTAGATTTTAGCTTTACTGTGTTCTTTTGCTGATTACTTAAGTGCATTCTTTTACTCAATAATTATTAAAACTACAAATTTATATCAAAATCCCTACTTGCTGTACTCCCCAAGTTTTTATTTTTAATATTTATATCATTCAGGTCTAAGTATTTTCTGATTTCTTCTTTTGGCACGATAGCAATGAAATGTGTCTTTCAGTTTTGAAATACAAGGCAGTATATCAGTTTAGGTTCTGTGACAATAATCCTTCATAGCAAACTGGTGGCTTCAAAGAATGGTCATTTATTCCTGTTCCTAAGTCTATACATTGGCAGGGTAATTCTAGCATCTAATGGGCTTACTTATTCAACTGTGATTAAGAGTGACTCTGGTATGGGGATCTCAATTCTCGCCTGAGATATCTAAATGTTTGTGGGTTTACCTGGTTCCCTTAGCGTATCTTTTATCTATTTGGCAGGCTAGTTTTAAAATGTTTTCACAACAGGTAGAGGTCAAAGATAAAAGGAGAAATACTCAAACACTATTTCATAATTTGAACATGGATGCAGAGAAGTTTGAAAATTTAAGGCCATTAATTCAATCAATTTACTACATGTAATTGGCTACTTATAATTTTTTCTAAAAATTTCCAATTTAATTGGCTTGTAATCAGAACTATGGTTTGTATGATAATTTTGATTTTTTTTGGCTAGACATAGTTGTATATGTCAGCTTCTGAAGTATTTATGATAAAATCTCTATATATTTTAGTGGATTTTTAAATTTCTTCCTTAAATGTCACTGTTGCTTTATAGGTATTAAAGTTATGATATATGCTGCATCCACATGTAGAACTACTAGTTTCTTAGTGAGTTGAAAATAGTTTATTATTTTTAAGGTATTTTTTATTTCTGTTAATCCTTACTGAGCTAAAATCAAATGTTTTTTAATATTAGTATATTTGCATCTTCCTTCCTTCGGCAAGTATTATGTAGTATTTCCCATCATTTTACTTTAAAATTTTATGCATTTTAAAATATTAGAGTGGTCTCTTTTGACTAAAATGCAATTGAATTTTTTGAATCTAATGTTTTCTGTGATTGTACCTGAGAACTTTTATCAATTTGAATTTACTTTGATAATATCTCTATGTAATTGCTAACATTTGTTCATGGTCTATTTTTTAATTATTCCCATCCTTTACACTGTTCTTTATACTTAAAAGAGTGACAGTTTTATTTCATTTTGATTCTCTTTGCATATTTTTACATACTTGTATGGAAGTTAAACACTGCTTCAATATTTAGATATGCTTTTCATGGTCAGTCTGTACCTGAATTTGTGTTAATTTAATTTGAGTTCAATGTCATGAACCAGGGAAATTTTACCTATTACATAAAGTGGGCTATCTGATATATTTTACTTTTTACAATTCGTTTATACTTTTATCTTTCTCTGATGCTTTCACTTTTTTTTTTCTTTTTTAAGGTTTTCATCCTACTTCTTAAGCAGTTAAAAATTTACATCTATAGCTTTAATGACCAGCCTCATTGAATATTTAAAAATCCCTGGAGTTAACCAATATCTTTTGTATATTGCTTAACAATATGAAAGCTGATGGGCTTATTAAGATTGAGATGGAGGTGGCTGCTGTGGCTCAGCAGGTAGAGCTCCGACCTGCTGTGCTGGAGGTCTGGAGTTCGATCCCTGGTGCCTCCTGCCCATATGCAAATTTCAAAAAAAAAAGATTGAGATGGCCCAGTTTTCTGATTTTAAACCTTTATGTTCTCAATTCACATGCATGCATTTCATGATCTCACCCAATGAAAGAGTTTTAATTACAAATCTTAAATTGAAGACTCCAAAATTTGCATTTCTTTCTGGCATATTCTCCCATGGACTACAGCCATATAAGTCCAACACCACATCTACATTTGGATGTCAACTTGTATTTCATAATTTTCTGATTTAAACCTGAGCTCCCGCTGTACCCCACACCAAACACGTTTTTCCTGATAGCTTCACCATTTTGTTTAATGGAAGCTCAAATTTTCCAGTTCCTTGAATGAAAAATGCACACGTCCAAATGCATCTGACTCTCTCCTACTCCATAAACTATTTACCAGAAATTCCTATCAGCTGTACTCTCAAAATACATGCAGAATTTCATTTTTCTCAGCACATCCATCGGCATTATCCTGGTTAAAACTATCATCATTTCAAACCTAAATGAAAGTACTTAACTTTGTAGTATAAACTGCAGTGAAAAAGAGAAAATGGTGATCATGCTGTAATCTGCACTGAAGTTAATTTCTCTTGATGTAATTGTTCAAAGGAAGACAAAAATGTCTGCTTTTAAGTCATCCAGGTTTCCAGGAACTGGTTCTGTTATTGCTCTGGCATCCCTTGAAGTATAATTTTTGTCCAAAGGTTTAGGAAAGAAATTTTTATTCTGGCTGGAGAAGAAGTTGGAGAGAAGAGGAGGGCAAGCAACATACTTTTTAAAAATGCAATCCAAAAATTGTACACTTTAGTTTATTCACATGGCTTGGGCACAAACTTAATAACTTAGGGAGACTAAGAGAGTTTCTCTAGCTATCCAAAAAGGTAATATGAATTACCATTGAGAGATTGAAATTGTCATCCACTGAAGTTCCCTCCAGTCTGCCTCACCTGGAGAAAAGAATTTGGTCATGCATTGATGCTGCACTCAAAAATTTCTTGCAATTGAAAGCTATTGCATGTGACTTACTGCATAAGTTTTAAGTAATGAATTCATTCAATAACAATATTTATTTCATAGCTCAAATTTAATTTATAGTTATCCATTGTTATAATGATTAAATTTAATGTGAATAACTTAATTATAGGGAAAGGTTTAATGGTCAATTTTAGTTTTGGATTCTTGATTCATAGAATACTATTCCAAATAAGCCTTCTGAGTTTATTTATCAACTTTTATCCACTCTGTTCAATTTCATTCTTTCTTATTTTAATGCCCATCATAATTGTCATTGTGAATAGCTACCTTTAATACAGAAATCTGGATAATGCTTTAAGCTTAGTCTTTCTTAAAATGCAATGTAAATGTCATACACATCAAATTCACCAGGAGATTGATAATGACTGCAGGATGTCAGATACATAGATTAAGATATCTTAAGGATATGAACACATTGGCTCTGAAGCTGGGAAATCAGTTCTCATCCAATCTCTAACTATCTCAATCCTTGTGTCCTTGGGCAAAGTTTATTCATTATCAAAATCAGTTATTGGAGTATATTAAATCAGAAATAACTCCAAACACTAAAACAACGACTAAAAAAAATGCTGTCCTGACATTATATGACCACAAACTGAGATTTTCTTTCCTTGTTCTTTTTCTCAATTGTAAAATATGTTTTCTGTATACTAAAATGATTTAACTTGTAATTGGAAATGAAGTTCTTTTTTAACTTTTTTATTATATATGTTATATATAATAATATATATATGTTCTTATTATTATATATGTTGTAGTATAGCATATATACAAAGCAAAGAAATAAAAAAGCAATAGTTTTCAAAGCACTCTTCAACAAATAGTTACAGGACAGATCCCAGAGTTTGTCGTGGGATATAATACGATGCTCTCAGATTTTTCCTTCTACCTGCTCCAGGATATAGGAGGCTAAAAGGCTTAAATATTTTTTTATCATCACAATCGACTTCTTTCCCTTCTCTATTTGTGAAAAATAACATATATACGAAAAAGCAATAAATTTCAAAGTACAACACCACAATTAGTTGTAGAACGTGTTTCAGAGTTTGACATGGGTTACAATTCCATAATTTTACATTTTTACTTCTAGCTGCTCTAAGATACTAGAGACTAAAAGAGATATCAATTTAATGATTCTACATTCATATTCATTTGTTAAATCCTATCTTCACTGTATAACTCCCCTATCATCTTTCATCTTTCCACCCCTCTCTTTAGGGGTGTTTGGGCTATGGCCATTCTAACTTTTTCATATTGGAAGGGTCTGTTATATGGGGTAGGGGGATGGAACTATCTGATGTTCTGGAGAGTCTGGGCCTCTAGGTTTCAGGATTTATCTGGACCAGGGACCCGTCTGGAGGTTGTAGGTCTCTGGAAAGTTATTCTAGTGCGTGGAACCCTTATGCAATCTTATATATTGCCCTAGGTGTTTTTTGGGATTGGGTGTAATGGTTCTGGTTGTGGTTTGGCAGGTCTACCTGAATCTTGCATAAGAGCAACCTCCAGAGTAGGCTCTCAACTCTATTTTAACTCTCTCTGCCACTGATACTTTATTAATTACACTTCTTTTCCCCCTCTTGGTCAGGATGGAATTATTGATCCCACAGTACCAAAGCCAGATTCATCCCTGGGAGTCATCTCCCATGTCTCCAGGGAGACCTTCATCCCTGGATATCATGTCCCATGTAGGGGTAGGACAATGATTTCACTTGCACAGGTGGGCTTAGAACGAGAGAAGCCATGGGAATGTAGTTCTTTTGTACATAATTTAAGAATAATACCTAGAATCTGCCCCCTTTAAAAAATATCATTAGATAGGACTAAAGTATATCAGAAGACTGGGTAAAAAATGATATCTATTTTTAAAACATAAACTACTGTGTGAGAGATGTTTAGTTGGCACAAATTTTATTTTTTTGGGTAGTGCATTTCCTAAATCAACTTGTATTGTCAGCTTAATTAAATACCATAAGTAGGAGGAATCTTGAACAGGGCATGAGATTTTGTTGTTTGTCTAATTTAGTATAATGCTACAATAAATTCCAGAGTGATGTGGACAATGAAAAAAGAAGTATTTGCAAAGGTCCCTTGGGGGAATGGAAGAAAGGGAGAAATATTCAACTTTCCCATTTGGAGAATTTCTGATTTTCTCACAAGCAGTGGGAACAACCAAATCAATAGGCCAAGCCCTTGATCTTGGGGTTCGCCCCTATGAAACTTATGCCTGCAATGGATAGGCTAAGCCTTAAAATTAGGCTTACGAGTCACCACCAGAGAACCTCTTTTGTAACTCAGTTATGGCTTCTCTCTCTAAGCTGACACAGAAAGTGAACTCAGTGCTTTCCTCCCACCCCCAACGTGGGACATGACTCCCAGAGGTGTAACTCTCTCAAGCAACATGGAACAGAAATCGCAGGATGAGCTGGGACCCAGCATTAAAGGATTGAGAAAACTTTTTTGACCAAAAGTGGGAAGAGAGAAATGAGACAAAATAAAGTGTGGCTGAGAAATTTCAAACAGAGTTGAGAGGTTATTCTGGAGGTTAACTTTATGCATTATATAGATATCTCTTTTTAGTTTATGGTGTATCAGAGTAGCTAGAGAGAAATACCTGAAACTGTTGAGCTGTGTTCCAGTAGCCTTGTTTCCTGAAAACAATTGTATAATGATGTGGCTTTTACAATGTGTCCTAAAGTGTGACTGTGAAAACCTTGTGTCTGATGCTCCTTTTATCTAGGGTATGGACAGATGAGTAAAAAATACAGATGAAAAATAAATCATAGGGGGAACAAAGGTTAAAATAAATTGAGTAGATTGAAATACTAGTGGTTAATGAGAGGGAGGGGTAAGGAGAATGATATGTATGAGGTTTTTTTTTATTCTTTCTTTTCAGGAGTGGTGTAAATGTTCAAAAACTGGTGATGGTGATGAATACACAACTATGTAATGATATTGTGAGCCACTGATTATACACCATTTATAGAATGTTTGTATGGTTGTATATTAAGTTTTTACAATAAGAATATTAAAATAAAAAATACATATCATTTGAACACAAAATTAAAGTAAGCATGTGATAACAGTATGTTCCTGTGTACCTTAAATTCCAAAAGAGGGTCAATGTGGGTATGAATTATGCAGGGATTTGTTACCAACAAAATAGTGTTCCTTCAATCTATTGTGGTGACAGTATAATATTCTTTTTCTACCCCAAATTCCTTCATCCCTCCCTCACTCCTGCCCTCATTTTTTCTCTATATATCTTTTTGTTTCCTTCCATCCTTCTTTCCTCTTTCATTCTTCCTTCCTCTTTCATTCCTTCCTTCCTTCTTCCTGAATTCCTTTCATCCCTCCTTCCATCATCCTTCATTTTTTTCTTTCTTTACTCCCTCTTTTTCATCTTTCTTATTTACAGTTCTTCTTTCATTGTTTCCTTATTTGACCTCTAATGCACTCTTGTTTTTGATACCCAGAATCTATGAATTTCTGAAGGACACAAATTGATTTTTCCTTTCACAGCTCATCAGAAAACTAGTGCTATAATTGTTCCCACTGATATATTATGCTAATTCTTCTACCCACCATTCTTCATTTCCTCCAGGAAGACCCACTACATTATGTGAGACTGTGGGGAAAGCTGAAATTTGGCTAATCCGAACATATTGGGATTTTGAATATCCTCATCCATACTTACCTAATTTTGAATTTGTGGGAGGATTGCACTGCAAACCTGCCAAACCTTTACCTAAGGTAAGGCCATTAAATTGGGGGATTTTATATACCTTATGACACTATACCTGATGCTTATTTTCTCTCAAAGAGCACTGCCTCAATAACAGACATACGGGTTAAATAACTTTAGATTGCTATTTCAGTTCTATTTTCCAAATCACAGTTCCTCTTATGAGTAATATTAAGTATATTAGTCTTTACATGGAAAAATTAAGCAGAAGATGTCCTTAAAAATGTTCTCATAACTATCATTCAGGCAATGGATTGCAGAGCCTGGAAGGTAAAACCAGAAATCATTAGGACACTAACGAGCATGTCAGAGTTCTGTATAAGGGTATATACCATGAGAAGAAAGAGATAAATTGCTTTCAGAAGAACTTTGGGCTAGACCCACAGATTTGGTGGATAATAGGAAGTGCTGGCAATGAATATGGATTCCAGGAGGACTCCTCAGTTTCCATAATGAAAGTTTATTTGGGTACTAGTGAATCTTTCTGGGATAGGAAACACTTGCTTGAAAAACTCTGAGAATAGGATGGTGAGTTCATTATGGAGCTAATCACGGTGAGGTAACAGCACAATTTTCAGGCAGAGTATCTAGATGTCATTTGGGTAGTACAAGGTCTCAATCAAAGCAGACTAGATTGAGAAAGATTGAGATCTATCAGCATAAAGTACAATTCATAGAAATAAGAAACCCAAATGCTGTATTGGCTTTTTATCAGAAGCTACCACTTTTTGTAGTGAAAAAGAAAATTGTATAACATAAACCAAAGTATAATTGTAGAGTGCCAGGAATGTTGGACGATAACAGTACTGAGACTCAAAGAGAGCCATAGATAAGCAGGATAAGAATACAGTATTTAATTATCAATAGGTAGTAAGAATACAGACCCTGTTTACTTGGGTTGTGGGAAAATGGGCAAAATGTTTTTGGAATTTATCAAGGTAAATTTTGTTCCCAGGAGATTTTTAAATTTATTTTTATGATCAGATGCATATTGATATATGAAGTTTCATTTCAGGATTCTGAGTATCCTTTCCTTACCAGTGAAGTTATAATTGTGAACCAAGCTCCACTGAGAGTTGGTATCATGGTTGATGTCTCGACATTATCCATCGAGAGATACAGAAAGCTATGAGACATTATCATGCCTTTCTAGATCCTCTCATTATAGCCTACTATGCTTGCCCTTCCACTCCCTGTTCTCCCACCTTCATCTTCCACTGATATATATAAACACACCACATAAATCTCTGATTTCATAAAACATATTTAAAAAGTGATGCAAAAGGGAGAAAATTATTCCCTATCACTCAATGTACCTATTGACATAGAAGTTGGAGCAGTCTGAATACCAATCTTTAAAACTCTTCTGAATAATTTATGTCAGTCAATTAATACACAAAATAAAAATAATGCTTGGAGTATAAAAATTTAAAAAAAACTTGAATATAATGAAATCAAGATCCAAAATTCAATTGGCACATATGTATGCTTTTGTACACATTTGTATACAAACATACATGCACAAACACAAACATGCATTTATTTCGAATAGACGAATCAAAATAGTAAAACAGCAATTTCTGTGGCTTCAGAGATGTCTCCTAACATTAAGCAAGCTGATAAATCACATTCTACTGACACCTCATATATTACCACCACCCAATAATTTTAATATCTGTAAATTGTGAAACATGGTATTTCCAGAGGTGCTACAAACAGTTGCATAGGGAATGTATGACATATATTTAAAGGGATCACAGAGATTATGATGTGAATAATTCCAAATTCAGAGACTGCAGTGCCAAACTTGCACAACTATAAGTGATGTCCCAGTGAATTAAATTTCAATTCTGGGATAAAACTGAAATTAAGATGTAAAGCCAGTGTTCCGGGCAGGTGAGAATTTTATACATCACGATGACAAAGAAGCACTGTTTCATAATATTTGTATGTTATAGCACCATAAATCATATCAACATATTTTAAAATATATTATTATATGTTCCCTTTCTAACAAATTTCTTCTTAGCCTTATTAAGCAGGAAAGTGTAAACTTGAGAAAAATAATCCTGAACTTCTGTCTGAAAGGAAAGATGATCAATTTAGTAACAATTTATTGGATAAAAAATAGCCTGTTAAAAATTCTCAGGACCTTTCTTTGGGCTTGCTTCCAAGTAATAATTTTACATTTTACAAACAGTTACTTGCTTGGTAAATTTAAACCTGAAGGATAACAGTGTCCATCAACCAGGAAAAGGGCTACCCCCTTATCACCTATTGCTTTGTATGATGACTTGATATAATGCATTTCCTAGTAGTCACTGAGTATATTTTTAAGCCATAAGTATCAGAGATACATTTCCTCCTAAAGAAATTAGATGCTTCTACTTTTAATATAGCCTTTCTAACAATGGTTTTTGTATTTTGCTTGAATCTTCAAGTTAAGTAATATAGGTGAACCTTATTTTTTATTTTTATTTTTTTTGATACTGTACTTTTCTGATAGAGATATTTTTCTCTACAGGAAATGGACAAATTTGTCCAGAGCTCAGGTGAAGATGGTGTTGTTGTGTTTTCTCTGGGGACAGTGGTTAAAAACCTCACAGAAGAAAAGGCCAATCTCATTGCCTCTGCCCTTGCCCAGATTCCACAGAAGGTTGGTTCAACTGCTAATCTTTTTAGGCATTGTTTCAGTTTCCTCAAAAGGATCACCTTTCTTTCAATTTCCAATAACACACTTATCCTTTCCTTCTAAGGCCTCATTGGAAGGAACTTTTGCATCCATATTTCTACCAACAGTCTCTTCAAAGCATTCTAAGCTTTTTTCTATCAAACGCATCACAGTTCTTCCAGTCTTTACCCTTTACCCAATTCCAAAAACTTTTCTGCATTTTACAAATTTGTAATAGCTGCACTCCACTCGCTGGTACCAAAACCTCTTTTAGTTTCCTGGTTGTCAAAACAAATACCATGCAGTGGCTTGGCTTAACAATAGGAATTTATTGGCTCATGGTTGTGAGGCTAGAATTACAAATGAAGAAGTCATCAACTGATGCTTTCTCCCAGATTACTGGCTTTCGGCGGCTAGCAGTCGGTGATTCATGGGTCTTGGTTTTTCTGTCATATAGTAATGCATATGGTGCCCTATCCTGGTTTCTCTGGGGCGCATTGGCTATCTACTTCTTCTCGTGGTTTTCTCTCTTTCTATCTGAATTTCATTCTGCTAATAAATGATGCCAGTAATAGGATTAAGACCTATCCTGATTCAGTTTGGCTGCACTATAAATGAAGTAACCAAAAAGGTCCTAATTATAATGAGTTCATACCCTGAAATGGATTAAGATTAAGAACATATTTTTCTGAGGTGCATAGCTCTATGTCACCACAGGCAGCTACTACAATAATTGCAAAGAGAGTGAGGTCACCATTGCTCCTTTGAGATGACTATGGGAACTCACTGTAAAATTAGCCTAACTAGCAAGAATGTGAAACAGATATTCATTAAATATTAAGATATTTTATTTAAGAACATTTGATCATTTGTCTACTTGGCTTTGGAATTACTGGGGAAATATATTTTGTAGTCATGTGTTTTAAAGGCAATAGACATGAAAGCATTAGGCCCCTACCATCATTTCAATATTTGAAAATAAGGCCTGGCCTGACTACCCACAAAAGTTCTCAAATATTTTAGCTCCAAGTTCTTGGAATAAGAGCTGAAATGACTAGGAATAGAGAGGAATTGTGCTCAAAAATATATTCCACATCTCTAGGCATTCTTAGGACTCTATCCATGTATGTTTGGGTTAGAAGTAATAGTCTAGATTTATTTAGTCTTTCTGCATAGAGTTTTCTACAATTAAATATTATATAAAATCTTAATATTATCATCAAACAATATGCATATTCTTACCTATGAAATTACATTAATCTTAAATAGTTGTCATTACATTTCCATATTTCAACACTTTAGGTATTACTATTCATGGAATATCCATGAGCTCTTTTTATTTCTATGCTGAGTATGTTAAAACTTTGATTTTGTGTTTAAATATCTTCAGTTAAAAATTTAGTACATCTATACTGTTCTTTATTATTTAATCTGAAATTAGTCTAACAGACTTCCCAAAGAGTAAAAAGCATGCCACAAAAGATTTATACCCTAATAAGAAGCTTCCCTGAACAAAGGAATAAAAGCAGACACGTCCTTTCATACTCACTTTCTTTAAAAGATAAGGAAGGAAGGAAAGAAGGGAGGGAGGGAGGAAGGAAGAAGGAAGAAAGGGAAGAAGGACAGTTGGTTGGAGGGAGAGAGGGAGGAAGGATGGAAGGAAGGGAGGATTGAAAGAAAAGGAGAGGAAGGCTGGGACTAAGGAAGAAAGAAAGAAAGGCAATCAACCATCCAAACAAGAGACACACAAAATATAAAGCAAATTATGTTTATGAAAAACATTAAATTTGAAGTATGAGAGTTAGGATGTACCAGTGACATAGATTTATGCATAAGTTGTATCATCTACAATAAATTTTAACTTCCAACGCTCATTATTTAAAATGTTCTTTATATTTTCTAATTTTGCTATTATAATCTCATTACTCAAAGTTCATAAATAGAAATTGTCAAAATGATTTTGTGAGAAAACACTAAAATTGAAACATGAGCGCGAGTATGGCCCATTGACTTTACCTTAAATAGGGTGATTTCCGGGATCGGGTACCTGGATGGAGCTGGCTCTGCCTTCCTCTTGGGTCTGCTAACTGTACCAGTGGCGACAGTGGCCCCCCGCCTGGGTTTGGGGTTGGCCGGCAAAACCAGGAAGAAGCCTTTCATGCAGCAGTAGGTGAACGTGTTGCGGGTGGCCGACCGCTGGTGGGCATGTTTCTGTAGGGAGTAGCCCACTTGAACAACGGGCTCAGCCAGGTGCCTCCTCAGGTGATCTTGCTGCCAGACAACTTTAAGGCCAACTCCAAGATCAACGTGATCAACCTTTTCCACAGGGAAAATCTGCCCAGTCATTTCAAGTTCAAGGAGTATTGTCCCCAGGTCCCCAGGTGATCAATTTGGCATTGATGGCCAGAATTACTTGGTGTCTCTCACCGGAAGAGAGAGACACCCTCTCTTCGCATCTCCCCAGAGGACATTCAGGACACCCTTGAATGAAAGCGAAGGCAGTGATGGGGACTTCCTCATCGCCTATGATCGGACTCTATTCATCAAAGAAGTGTCCAGTGAGGACATTGCTGACATGCATAGAAACCTCTTCTGCCACCACCAGTATGGGGATGTACCGAATCAGCATGGACAGTGAAGAGAGCTGCATCCTTGTGATGTGCAATGTTTAGCTGTGGTCTTTCTGTGCATAAGAAATATGACCTCAAGGCCTCTGTACTGTCCCAGAAAGCCAGCGATAAGGAAAAGGTAAAAAGTTGCCCATTCTTAAGG